>JAVXUP010001503.1:0-225550 GCA_033070095.1 Escallonia herrerae
AATAGCATTTTAAAGCACTTTTGATATTTTCTGAAGCCAGGGGGTATTTTGGTAATTTGCCACCCCGAGAGGGGTATTTTGGTAATTTTCCCGAAAAAGTTTTCCAACGGACTTTTAAGTCCAGAAATGTAAGTAAAACGCCTGAAATGTTGTTTTGCAGCTGATTGCGGGGCGTAATTGTCGCTAAAGGTGAAAACTTAATTAGACAGTTTTTTCACGAATTTATAAAAAATAGCTAGAGCTAGATTTTGCCAAAATACAAAACAGAGACCCTAGTTATTTTCAAAAGATCTGTATCAGGTAAAAATTTCAGATTTTTTCAAAGACTAGAAAGGGGTTAACTGATACGCGCAACCTTGTAACTTTGCAGTGTAATTTAAAATATCAAGACAGCGCGATTTCGTGCGAAACTTTTATGAGAACCCTAGGGTGTTGGGAAGTTCCATTCCCCAGGAATTCGGGCCATTCCGAAGCCGTTAGCTAATTTTTTGGCCGAACGGGCTTTTAAGCGCTCGATCCGGACACCGGTTCGGGATTTTTAGGCGAAAAATCCGTAAAATACTTTTTAAATCAAGAATGAACTCAGGAAGCTTAAAATAGCTTTTTAAAGCAATTTTGATATTTTCTGAAGCCAGGGGGCATTTTGGTAATTTGCCCCCCCGCGAGGGGTGTTTTGGTAATTTTCCCGAAAAAAAGTTTTTCAGTCCAGAAATGTAAGTAAAACACCTGAAAGGTTGTTTTGAAGCTGGTTTGATGGGCGTTAGGGTGACAATGAACCCCCGGGGGCTATTTTGCTAATTTTACATTACACAAATTTGTGCTTAAAATAACTTTTAGTTCAGGAAAGGGTGTGAGACACCTGAAAAGTTATTTTAAAGAGTGAATTCAGGAAGCTTAAAATCCCATTTCAAAGCACTTTTCAGATTTTTTTTGTCAGGGGGCATTTTGGTAATTCGCATCCCCGATAGGGGTATTTTCGTAAATTTGCAGCGTTAAGTTTTTCAAAGGATTTCTTAGTCCAGAAATGTAAGCAAAGCACCTGAAAGGTTGTTTTGAAGCTGATTTGGGGCGTTAGGGTGATAATGAACCCCCGGAGGCATTTCGGTAATTTGCCGCTCATCGGGGGCTATTTTGCTAATTTTACATTATACCAAATTTCCCGAAAGACGGTGGTTTAAATAAATTTTATTCTTCTTTTATTTAAATCTATGACTTGTTGAGAATGATATAATTTTTATTTTTTAGATTACAGTATAAATATGGATGCAACTGGAGGAAATAATTTTTGTGAAGGTTCTGATCCACCTTACGTTGGTCAAGTTTTTCAAGCACTGGACGAAGTTGAAGCATACTATAGAGCATATTCGAAAACGATAGGTTTCGGTATTAGAACTAAGACGACTAGAAAACGGGCGAATACAGATCAAATTTGTGCAAGACTATTTGAGTGTCATAGAGGAGCACCGCATGTAACTCCGGTCGTTCGGATCAGTGACGAAGGGACAACAAGACAAAGAAAACGGGACACATTTCCGGGTACCGGCTGCAAGGCCCATGTGTATGCAGTACACCGAAAAAATGAAAACCATTGGGTTGTCACAGGAGTGGAGTTGAGCCATAATCATCAGTTGATGACCCCCAGTAAGATTGGTCAAATTCATCAACACCGAGAAATAAGCGCGGCACACAGACAACTAATTTTTACAATGGCCGAGGCTAAAATTCCACCTTCTAAGATGATGGGGGTTTTCTCAAGCCAGGCTGGGGGGATTGACAAGTTGAGTTTCAACGAAGTAGACCTTCGAAATGAACTTCGTGCTCAGAGGAGAGAGTCTTTCGGTAAGAGTGATTCTCAAACTACACTTGATCTCTTCAGGTCCCTTCAGAGTGAGAATTCTGGATTTTTTTACAGTCTCCAACTGGATGATGAGAACCGCATTAGTACTATATTTTGGGCGGACCCCCGTTCTAGAGCTGCTTACCAAAATTTTGGGGATGTTGTGACGTTTGACACCACATACCGCACCATAAGTACTCTATGCCTTTTGCTCCGTTCACCGGGGTGAACCACCACTATCAGTCAATCTCGTTTGGCTTTGCCCTGCTTAGGGATGAGACGGAGGAGTCATTTACGTGGTTATTTGAAACGTGGCTTCAAGCAATGTATCATATTCCTCCAAAGACCATCATCACCGACCAAGATCTGGCAATGAAAAATGCAATCGCTAAGGTCCTTCCAGATACTCACCATGGCCTGTGCACATGGCACATAAGCAACAAATATCCCGAACGGCTTCACCATGTATATGCAAACCATCCGTCATTCAAGACTGACTTTAATACATGTGTGAAGAAATCGTTGACGGTAGACGTGTTCGAGGAGAGGTGGGCCACGTTAATGGATACTTACTATTTGCACAATCACGAATGGTTACAATCGTTGTATGAGATCAAGACACAGTGGGTCGGTGCCTACACCAAGAAGTTTTTTGCAGCCGGAATGACTACGACCTCGAGAAGCGAAGCTATGAATTCATTCTTTGATGGGTACGTAGGCCAGTCTTCAAGTATAGCGGAGTTCGTACTAGAGATGCAGAAAGCCGTTGACAGGCAATTGTACCGTGAGAGAGAAGCCGACGCGGCTACAGTTTGCAAAGAAAGAGCTATACTAGTTTATTCACCTTTAGAGGCTCATGCGGCTCAAGTCTATACCAAGGAAATGTTTCGACAGTTTCAAGAGGAACTACTAAAGTCGAATCAATATGGCATGACAAAGTTGCACGAGTATTCCACCAGAGATATCAAGGTTTATGCTTTGACAAATGTGACGAACTTCGCCAATCCGTGCTCTTCGTCGGCTCCGAGGACCAGACGACATTTTACCGTAGCAGTTTGTAAGGACACCGGGTTGGTTAATTGCAACTGTCAACTGTTTGAGCATAAAGGTATACTTTGTCGACACGCGTTGAGGGTTTTGAGCGCCAAGAATGCTAGTGAAATCCCTCCACCGTATATCTTGGAACGGTGGACGAAGGAAGCCAACAGAGTCCACGGTCACATTCCTTACGTGCCCAATGTTTCAGTTGATTTCGAGCAATCTGAGACGCTGCGATATAATCACCTTTGTAACATCATGCACGGTTTATCAATGGATGCAGCGTCGACATTTGATGGGTACAGGTATCAAGTTGAAGCAGCCGCACGGGATAAGGCTAAGCATGCACAGTTTAGGATGGCATTACCAGAAACTGTGGACACTCCGACTACTCGGACAACTCCAGGCGGTAGATTCAATCGAGCCAAACAGCCAGTCATTGACGGCACTGACCTACAAGGTGAGGAGGACGACATTTTTGATCCAATTATTTCTCAAACAAAAGGGCGAAAACGAGCAATACGCATGAAGAATCCGATTGAAGAAGCAACGGGTCAAAAAAAATTACGAAAGTGTGCGTTGTGTAATAAGATGACTGATCATGACAAGAGAAACCATTATAAAGTGTTAGGTATCGAACCTGGCAGTATGGTCGAGGAGGACGATGATGAGGAAGAGTGTTAGGGTTAATGTTTCAGTTGTATAAATTGAACTTTTATAATGTTTAAATTTGTGATTTGGTTTGTGCAATCTTTAATTTGTGATTTGATTTGTGGATTATTGATATTTTTGGTAACTCCGTTTTCGGGCACACTTTAGGCCCCATTTGATAGCTTCCGAAAAAAGTTGTAATTTTTTTTGTCACTTTTTTTCCGCTCATTGCACTTCAGGCACGCTAGTTAGCCCATTTGTAAGACTTTCGGCGAAAAACGAGACACATTAATTTTTGAGTTTTCCTAGGAAGGGCCTATTCGGGCACACTTTAGGCCCCATTTGATAGCTTCCGAAAAAAGTTATAATTTTTTTTGTCACTTTTTTTCCGCTCATTGCACTTCAGGCACGCTAGTTAGCCCATTTGTAAGACTTTCGGCGAAAAACGAGACACATTAATTTTTGAGTTTTCCTAGGAAGGGCCTATTCGGGCACACTTTAGGCCCCATTTGATAGCTTCCGAAAAAAGTTGTAATTTTTTTGTCACTTTTTTTCCGCTCATTGCACTTCAGGCACGCTAGTTAGCCCATTTGTAAGACTTTCGGCGAAACGAGACACATTAATTTTTGAGTTTTCCTAGGAAGGGCCTATTCGGGCACACTTTAGGCCCCATTTGATAGCTTCCGAAAAAGTTGTAATTTTTTTTGTCACTTTTTTTCCGCTCATTGCACTTCAGGCACGCTAGTTAGCCCATTTGTAAGACTTTCGGCGAAAAACGAGACACATTAATTTTTGAGTTTTCCTAGGAAGGGCCTATTCGGGCACACTTTAGGCCCCATTTGATAGCTTCCGAAAAAAGTTGTAATTTTTTTTGTCACTTTTTTTCGAATGCCGTCATATGAAAGGTATATTCGCGCACATTTTAGCGCCAAATTCATAGCATGCGAAAAATTATGTACATTTCTTTTTGGTACAGTTTTTTGTAACATCACAGCAGCTAGCCACGCACGTCAGGATAATGGTAATGAAGGCGTCTAGCTTCATTCTTTTTCAGCTCCCAGGCTATCCTATACCTAAACGTCAAGGCATCCTTCCTAGTCCACGAGGAGTGTTTGAGCACTTCCGAGCGAGCAATGTAGTCCATGTACTTGAGGACGTAAATCCCGCAATCGTGACCGTTATATTGCTTTGGTCGGTCCTTTATCATCACGACCGTCCAAGGGTCACCCTGTGGCCGTCCGCATGCTAGCGAGAGGACAGTAGTCTGCATCCAACAATAAAAACGAGAATCAAGCCTATGAGACAAGAACAATATACTATGAGCCAAGGTCAAAAAATAAATACTAACCACTAAAGTGATGTACTCGTTGTACATCTGTGCCAGCAGCTGTCCAGGCTCGTCCTCCCTTAGGCTATCGTATATGTGAACCGTTCTGAACGCTGGATGGAGAACTAATAGGAACCAGTGGTTTGCATGATGACAGGGTATCATGATAAGGTTCGCATCAGCAGCGGGACATTGATAGTCTGCGTTCATCATGCCTAACACGTTTCGACCTGGTTTCCACTTACTCCTGCCGCCCCCTCGCCTCCATTCTGTGAATTCTCTCACCGTTAATTCCACAAAATGAGTGGGATACATGTTAAGCTTCAAATATTCAGAACGGTTAAAACGTTGCTCTCTAATCCGGAGCAGTTCTATGTAAGCGTTCATGACAAAATTTGAAAGATCTGTCTCCGGCGCCAACGTTCTGATATCCTCATGACCTAGGAATGTCGCAAGGGGAAAGTCTGCTGAATTGACAGGCTCATGCCCGAAGTAGTGCCGGTCGATCCAAGCCATCTTGTCCGACCTCAATGGCTTCGTCGCTTGTCCTTTGTCCGACCGAAAGCTTGGGCGCGAGGCCTGGATTCCTACTTGGGGAACCTGACTCTGGCACTGAGAGTCGTATGCGTTTGGAGGCAAGCGACTATATGGCTCCCATACCTGACTCTGGGGCTGATAGTCGTACGCGTCAGGAGGAGGGCGACCAGACGGCTCCCACACCTGACTCTGGGGCTGATAGTTGTACGCGTCAGGAAGAGGGCGACCAGACGACTCCCACACCTGACTCTGGGGCTGATAGTCGTACGCTTCAGGACGAGGGCGACTAGACGGCTCCCCTTCGTAACCCCGGTACGCAAGACTAAAGTTTTGAACTTCAGTCTTGTACTTCTCAATGGACCTCTTGAGATTGTCAGGAGCCTGCGCGACAAACCAGTCAAACGACTCCAGCTGCTTGAACACCTCAATGCCCTGGTCAACCTAAAAAACATGCATAGAAAATATGGCTAATCATATTTGACAAATGGTCGATAAGGTGCGCAAATAAATTATCAAACAACACTAGCATGACTTACAATGGCCAATGCCCAGAACTGGTCATAGACCTCACGTGGCGCGTACGATGTCTTCTTCACCTGGGAAGGGCGATTCACCCTCGTGCGCGTCACCCTGAGAAACCACTGTAAGTATTCCTCAGTACTAATGCCGTCGTGCTTCAGCGATACAAGGCTATCATACGTTTCCTGCCAGGTATTCCACTGGTGCACCTCGTCACCCAACAAAATCAAGGCATCAGCCACCTCGAAGTTCGGCCCTCGACCACCCCTGTATGGCCGCATGTCTACAGCGGGTTTTGGTATCCCTTGTGGACAGCCAGCTTGCTTCATAGCTCGATCGGGCATCTGAAACTCACATTCTTCGAAGTGAATGAGCGGCACCCGAACCAAACCTGCCAGCACGTACGACACCGGAAGTTGCCAACACCACTCATCCAACAGATGCATCACCTTGCCATATGGCTGCCACGTCACCTGGGATGCATCTAGTATCTCTAGTTCCCCCCGATAGAACTTTAGATGGTGGTGAGGGTCTACCCGTCTCCTCCTCCGGTTGGTCGTAGGCCCCCAGGCCCACACCCTAGGCCACGTCTCATCGGAATCTACCAACGGTTGTGGACGACCCATGGGTAGCCTCTCGTAAGACCAAACCTGTGAATGCAAACATTATATGGAATTAGTAATTAATCCCGAATATATTGACTAAGGATCCTACCAAGAAAATAAATGCTCATACCTGTAATAGAGTCAGGCAGGCGGCAATGGACTTGGCACCGTTTCTCGTAGCCTTATGCAGTGCTCGATATAGGTGCGCAAGGACAGCTGAACCCCACGAATAGGAGTATACCTCCTCAAGATCCTCCAAGAACACCATATACTTCGGATGCACCGTGTTTTTCGAATGCGTCGGAAGTAATATAGCTCCAATAATATACAGAAGGAATGCCTTCGTATACGTCACGAAATCTTGAGGAGTGTATTCATCCGGTAGCACGCCGTACTGCTCTCTCAGCCATTTAAGCTTGACGCCGTTTGTTGTAAGCGCTGCCCTTGGAATTCCCGGAAAATACTGCATAGCCATATTCGCTATGGATGCAGACGGCACGTTCAAAGTAACGGGTCTGCCGTGACATGGGATTCCAAGTATAAATCCGACGTCCTCTAACGTAACAGTCATTTCACCAAACCGGAAGTGAAATGAGTTCGTCTCGCTCCTCCATCGTTCAACTAGAGCGGATATAAGGCAATCGTCGTGTCGAGACCATTTCCCGCAATCGGTGAACAGGGTTAAATTTTGACGGTGTAATAGCTGTATTTGTTCCTTGTTTAGTACCCACTCTTCAAGGTGCCTTGTGCTTTGAATTGTTTCCAAAACACCCCTATCGACACCGTCAAATACGTGCCTCGCGACGTGGTCATCGTCATCGTATAGGATTGATGTATCATGAGGTCCAGAGCTGAAATTCATACCTTTAAGAACAAAATATAATTATAAACCAACTTAGCGTCCATAATATCCATAATATTTACATTCCAAAACTATAACTGGATCTTTAACCTAGCTTACCAACACATTAGCAATAGTCATTATTTCAATGTATTAAAACAAATCCTCAATTCCCACCACTCTGAACGTTTAATTACGCTAGTTCCCACTGAACTAAAAGTTATTTTAAGGTATGAATTTTAAGCTGGATCCTTCCTAGCAAAATAGCCCCCGATCAGCGGCAAATTACCGAAATGCCCCTGAGCGTTCACTATCACCCCAACGCCCTCGAACCAGCTTCAAAACAACATTTCAGGTGGTTTACTTACATTTCTGGACTAAAAAGTCGTTTGAAAAACTTGGCACGGGAAAATTACCAAAACACCCCTTGGCGCGGGAAAATTACCAAAACACCCCTACGCGCGCCACGTCAGCTTCAAAACAACATTTCAGGTTTTGTAATTACATTTCTGGACTAAAAAGTCCGTCGAAAAACTTAGCACTGTAAAATTACCGAAATACCCCTCTCGGGGCGGCGAATTACCGAAATGCCCCCTGGCATCGAAAAATATCAAAAGTGCTTCGAAATGCTACTTGAGGCTTCCTGAATTCATTCTTGACATAAAAAGTATTTTACGGAGGTTTCGCCCAAAAATCGCGAACCGGTGTCCGGATCAAGCGCTTAAAGGGCCGTTCGGCCAAAAAAATAGGTAACGGCTTCGGAATGGCCCGAATTCCTGGGGAATGGAACTTCCCAACATCCTAGGATTCTCATAAAAGTTTCGCGCGAAATCGCGCTAGCTTGATATTTTAAAATACACTGCAGAGTTACAAGGTTCCCCGTATCAGTTAACCCCTTTCCAGTCTTTGGAAAAATCTGAAATTTTAACCTGAGACAGATCCTTTAAGAATAACTAGGGTCTCTTTTTTGCATTTTGGCAAAATCTAGCTCTAGCTATTTTTTATAAATTCGTGAAAAACTGTCTATATTTGGCGCCCTAAAAAATCGCTGTTTTGGAATCTATAAATGTAATACGCTGATTTGTATAAACCTAACATTGAATTATAAGGAAATTCAAAATACTTACTTGTTGTGACTTGATGTATTTAAAGAAAAAACTACCGATCTTCTAGCGGTTATCCACCGATCTTCTAGCGTAAAATTTTTTGGTTTGTATTGTTATGGAGATTATGTAGGTGAGATATGAAGTACGAAGGAAGTTGGTAAAAGATGACAGAGTGCAGAAGAAGGGTTCGGGGGAGGGGATTATAAAGAGAGAAGCGAGGAAGAGAGAAGAAAAAAGACAGAAAAAAGTGAGGAAGGGTGGGTGTTTATGCGGTCAAAGGCTGCGGCAAAAAAAAAATTCGGCAGAAGGACACCACGTGGGGCATCATGGGGGAGGGAAGGACGACACGTGGCATCGTGGGGAAGGACACCAGGTGGGGCATCACGCGGGGGGACGCCACGTGGCAGGGGAGGGGGAGGGACCAACCGCGGGTTGTAGGAGCGGTTGGGCCCTGCGGATGAGGGGAGGGGACGCCACGTGGCAGAGGGAGGGGACCAACCGCGGGTTGTAGGAGCGGTTGGGCCACTGCGGATGAGGGGAGGGGACGCCACGTGGCAGAGGGAGGGGACCAACCGCGGGTGGTACCAGCGGTTGGGCCACGTGGCAGGGGGAGGGGACGCCACGTGGCAGGGGAGGGAGACCAACCGCTGGTACCACCCGCGGTTGGGCCACGTGGCAGGGGGAGGGGACGCCACGTGGCAGGGGCGGGAGACCAACCGCTGGTACCACACGCGGTTGGGCCACGTGGCAGGGGGAGGGGATGCCACGTGGCAGGGCCATCGCCAATACCGCCGGTTGTCCATGCTGGTGGGCCACGTGGCAGGGGGAGGGGACGCCACGTGGCAGGGGCCATGGGGTTGGGCCACGTGGCAGGGGTGGGGGACGGCACGTGGCAGGGATATTAATGCCAACCGCTGGTTGTGCATGCGGTTGGTGTCCTTTTTCTCCTCTCGCCATTTTCTCACCATTTTTCTCACCATTTCTCGTGCCTTTTTCGCCATTAATGCAGTGGCCGTACACCTTTTTCGCCTTTTTGCGCCACGTGGACCAACCGCTGCTCTTACCTGCGGTTCGGTGGAGAAATTGTTATTTCTCCACCGGTGGGTGTGGATCGGTCCCCATATATATATATATATATAAGTTGATCCATTGAAAGCGCTAGCAAACTGAGTTAAGTTGCTAGCGCAATCTGGCCGTCCACGCGCGATCTGTGGACGGTCCAGATCTTTTTTTGTGCTTTTTTTAAGTTTGTCCGCCACATTATATAGCGAACGGAAATACCCCTTGTCCTCAATTAAGTTCACATTGAAATTGTCTATCCGCTACATAATATACCGGACAAAATATGTACACCAAAGGCTCTCTTTCTGCAAACCCAAAGCAAAGCATGTCTCTATTTCTGGAGAGGAACAAATTGCTCTCTCTCTCTCTCTCTCTCTCTCTCTCTCTCTCTCTCCTGCCCACATAAGCAATATAGGCAGATGGTAGCGATTGTGGAGCATGAGGTGAAGTAGACACCGTGGCATGTGGTGAAATCGAGGGCGGCGCCTCACCCGAAAGCGCACCAATTTTCTTTCTATATTCACCAGGAATGACCACTGGATCAGGAGCAATCCATTCTTGAACAAGCCATTCAAAGCTTTGCTCAGCATTTTTTATTGATTGTTAGCCTCGCCGCTCTCTTCAGCCAAGACTCTTTCCCCAATGATGCTTAATCTGGATGGTATCTGATTACTCGAGTCGCTCATCTGATCCTCCTTGATCTTTGAAACTGGATCAGCCGAGATCTACCCATTGATTTGATATTAGATGAATGGCCAAAAGATCTGCAGTTGTGAAAAATAGCATTGATGAAGCTCGTCATGTTTTTGATTAAGCAGTTGTGAAAAATAGCATTTTGTGCACTTCAATGATAACTGGGTATGCTCAAAATGGTAGAGCTTCCGATGGCCAGGAATTGTTTGAGAGTATGGTAATGGAAGAAGATTTTGTGCTAGATCATATTTGTTTCACAGCTGTTTTGATTGCCTGCGAAGGGATTACTCTTTGGTCCCACAGCTAGATCAATATGCTTGCTTGGTTGACCTCTATGCTAGAAGTAGGCTTCCTAAAAAAGCATACGAGTTGATGAAAGAAATGCCCTCAAATCTTTTGTGGAAAGAATATCATACAGGTTCACTGTCGTCCGCTACATAATGTAGCGGAGGCTCAAGTCTAGATCTCACACAATGGGCAAACGAGGGGCAATCTGGTAAAAAGTGTCATTCGCTACATTATGTAGCGAACGGACTTAAAAAATATTAAAAAAAGATCTGGACCGTCCACAGATCGCTCATGGACTGCCAGATCGCGCTAGCAACTTAACCCAGTTTGCTAGCACTCTCAACGGATCAGCTCCTTATACACACACACACACATAAAAGGGAGCAGTAAGTGGGCCACATTCCGACCAATCCTACTTGTTGCCTCCACGAGTGGGCGAGTTAGAGAGAAAGGAGGCATGGAAATGTTCCTTGATCCTACTGATGGCGTCCAAGTCAAACCTTGGTGATCTTTAGGGTAGATGGACTAGGCTCTTTGTGGTGAGGTGTAACTTAGTGCTCATTCAGCATGATTCTTACACTCGATCGAGCCGTCAGACGTAAGCTTTGAGGTCTGGGTAAGTGGTGCTTGGAAGGAAGGGATGTTGTTAGAGGAAACCTATGGGGATGTGATCAAAGCACGGAAAAGGGCATATATAACAAGCTAAAGGAAAGGCATGGTTAACCATAGTAAATCGGGGGCATTCTGTTATAATAGAGTCATAAGTCCTTGAAGGAATCTTTGCTAAGATAATGCGAGAAGCAGTGGTGACCGGCAAAAGCTTTTATTGATTTGGGCCAAGGCAGCCTTAGAGCGTACCAGTTATAGTGACCATGACACGCATGCTAGGAGCCACAGATGCACTTATAGAGAGTCCTACTATAAAGGGACCAAAGGATCGAGGAGCTATGGGCTAAGTGGTGTTTAGAATCGACCCAAACCCTATAGGCAAAACTTGAGTGAATAATGTCAACTGAAGGTTAAGAGTATATGCTTAGAACAAAGTGATGAGTACCTAAGACACGGGGAGTGTTTAGGGGGCTTTAAACTCGGTGATGGTAAGCATGAGGAGTAGTATAACTGTGTTGACCATGTTGTCGACATCTAGGGTGTTCATCTCTAGGGAGCAAAACGGTTTTCTTTCCTCTTGGATTGATGAGGAAAATGGTATCTATGTACAGGTTTCCTCCTTATCCTTGAGGTGATGTTCCTCTCCTCTTGGATTATTGCGCTAAGGCCTTGACTGGCATCTCTGCCTTCAGTCTTACGATGTTAAGGTGTGAGTTAATGAAGACTTTGTATGATAGATGGGCTATACCTTGATGCTCACCTCCCAAGTTGGGGTTGCTCTGTAAAGCGAGAATGGGTTTGTAGTATACGCGGAGGTGCCGCAATGTGTATAGTCTAAATCAAATACCTAGTATCATAATGTAGGACAAAGAAAGGACTCATCCAATACAAAGCTTGAGGAGATGCAATGTTGCGAAGGTAGAAACACAAATTTACGTACATGGACAACGTCCACATGTCCAATGTTAAGGTCCAACAGTTAGTCCAATCTAAGGATAAAGAGTCACTATAAACAAATAGGTTACACTCTCACTTAGGATTTATGGCTCTAAGGTTTTAGAGTAAAAAGCATAAATGTGAGCGTTGTGTAGGTAAGTTCTCAAGTGCTCTATTCATAAGCATCTGAGGATAGCTTGTCTTAATGTAACCCATGCCACTCCGTAGGAGTGACAACTGGTTGAGGATGTGCTATATCTCTGCCTTTATTCCTTCCATGGAATCATTGTAAGGCAGAATAGATCGGCAATGCACAGTTTCAGAGTGTCGATCTAGGAAGCTCGACTAGTACAACTCCAGTGCCAAAGAGCACACACAGAGGATCCAACCACTTATTCAACATCCTTCATTGGTTTAACAAAAGCTCCAAAAGATGCTTTTGTGGTAGTGAAGCCCGTGTGTGATTATTAGTTGTTGTAGGCACAATGACCTTTATAGACCAGCTCTCATCTCCAAGTAACATGGAGGACATGATCATCACTTATAACACAAGTGTGGCAGATCATAACACGAGTGTGGCAGAGCATAACACCAGTGTGGCGGATCACAACACTGCATGCCTAGTGTCATCTAGTCACCATGGCAGATATACTTTCTTGAGGCAGCAAACTTTTCCCTTTGCAAAATCTTCTCAGGTCGGGGCATTACTAAGAGAACAAACCTTTCCCTCCACAAAAAGCCCTCAAGTCGAGGCACTACAAGGGGAGCCCCTGGGATGTTACACACTCTGGAGTGTATGTGACCAAGGCAAAGGCGCTTGGTGTGGTGAATATAAGATCGACCTCTGGGGTATGGTGATAGGATGTGGTGCTAGGAGCACGTCACGTGGAACGACATAGCGCATTTGTGCGACAAACATATCTAGGGGGAGCATCAAATTGTTTAAATCAATCTAAACCACTCAAACTGATCAAACCGAACCAATCCAATCCAAACCGTTCAAAGATCTTAACGGTTCGATTTCACATTTCTCAAACCGATATTGGTTCAGTTTGGTTCACGGTTTGCATTTTTTAAACCGATATCGAACCGAACCGACCTATAATATGTTAATCTATTTTTAGTAACATTCATTGATAATTTTACATATGTGGTACTAAGAAAATTCAAATAAACAAATTTTAAAAGTTAAAAGAAAAGAATATAATGAGAACACTTATTACACAAAATATATATTCTATATTTACTCATTCTTTCTCATACATCAATGAGTACTTATGTATCAATTGTACCAAGATTATATCCAATTTAGAAAAAAATATAACTTTAAATTTTAATTATTAGTAAATCCAATAGTAGTGTGCAAAGGAATAACATCTTTAAGTGAGCGCAAACCATTTAAACCGACTAAACTGAACCGTCCAAATCGATGGTATTTGATTTGGTTCGATTCACAAATTTTCAACCCGAGGGGTAATTGTTCGGTTTGCGGTTTGACCCTCAAACCTTACCAAATCAAACCATGTTCACGCCTAGACATATAGCGATTGAGATCCTGGGGCATGTTGCATGGAGATGGCGCGTTGATGCATGGGCATTCAAGTGCTAAGAAAAGGCTAAGTTTCAAATATTCAAGAGATGATTGTGATAGCTGCAATCAGCAAGCAATGTGAAATGCATCTCCAAGAGAGTGTTTACAGAAACATAGAAGCGACTACGAGTCAATGAGGTGGCCGAGTACCCAAGGGATTATCTCAAAGGTATCCAGGGAAAAATGAGATTTTGGATGATGCAAGGAGGAACCCCGTGAGAGGGCGTCCTAAATTGGCAGGTTGCTCTGACTCGGTGGGCTGTCTTGTTTCAGCAGGCTATCCAGGCTCGACAAGCCGTTGTTCTGCGCATTGCTTTTTCCTCAGTAGGGGGGGCGTTCCTGCCTTGGCGAGTCCCCCTGCTTTGGCGAGCCATTTTGCTTGTTGGGTGTTACTGCTAAAAACATGCTCCGCATACATTGCGGAACCCGAGCCTGGACCGATGACCTGCAAGACAAAAAACTAGTGACCGCCGGGTGGGGTTCCCGGTGGAGAACTCTCTGATGCTTAAGTCAAAGCGTAGCTACAGAATAGTAACTCTGAAAAAGCATGAATTGTATAATTATCTCATACCTGGAGGGGTAGACCCCTTTATATAGTTGTAGGAGAAGACTCCTAGTAGGACTGGGTTTTGGGCCAGACGTGTTAGGATCGCGTTAGGATCCTCGAGGATCACGTCACAATCTCTGATAAGATAATTTATTGATCTCCCAGTTTGATTAGGATTGCCAGATATTCCTTAATTATTGGAAGTTATATTTGAGTAATATCAGTGAGGTTTCTTATGGTTGTTGCTTTAGTCCTTCAGAATGGAAAATACTGCCTTTGAGAGCAGTCTTGCTTCATGAGCATTCACTTCACGATGGACAAAGTTGATTGTTTCAATGAAGGAAAATGAGCTGTATACTATTAGTGAGGTTTGGAAGTTCAATTATGTGTCTAAGGGGTCATATGTTTCTAAGGGGACAAGGTCAGAGACGGAAATGTACCAAGTTGAGTTGATGGCGTATGCGAGGGACATTACCGGAGAAATTTTCTTTTCCAACAGTTCCGTTTTCATCTCTGTTGGCCCCATTTCGTCTGTTCCAATATATATAGTGTCCCAGACTTTATGGCCATCATATTAAAGATCCCAATTTTCTTTCCCACCATTATCAGGACGGTGATGGATTTTCGTTGTGGTTTAACATCCCCATATCTGATATTTTTGTAAAACTATGCATAACGAAGTCAACAAAGGACTTATTTCCTCCAACATCTGGACCAAGGCCAATTAGATGGCACCACAATCATGTAAAAGCAATTTGGTCGGTCCTTTCCAAATAAAATGATTACCCTAAAAGTAAATATGCATGGACAGACACCCAAGCTGTGCACACATTTAAAGCCAAAGCAGCATGGAAAATGACTTCCATTGGAAAGATACATGTCATGATGGAAGTGGAATACGCATAACGTAGCACCTACTTCTCCATGCAAACAACTTTGAGACCATGGAATACACATAACCTAGCTATTGTTTCTCCTTGCAAACAACTTTGTGACGATCAAACTTCTACTAGTGGCCTCAATATTCGTGCTTAAGATTACTCTAGGATTGTGGGCATATACTATACGTGTACAAATAAAGAGAAGTAAAGTGATTGAGAGAACAATACTCTAAATAAAGTGATTAAGAGAACAATATTCTAGCGAGATGTTAAATTTTGTGTTATATGGTAATTGTTAGATTCCGAATATTTAAATGCATTCAATTCTATTAGAAAAATTGACTTTGGTCATTAAGGACATTTTTATAAATTTTTCTATTAGCTCTTGGGCTTAGGAAACAATACAATTTTTCTTTTTCTCAAAATGCGGGTTATACTTTTAGTATTAGATGACCCAATATAATTTTGGGCTTTACCTTCACCATATAAAAAGTTAAAAAAATTTGGACGTAATGGATATTTTACAGTTTTAATGGCTTCATGAATATAATTAAATTCTTTTTAGGTTTTGATACTTTACGTATACTTTATTGGTTTTGCCCTAAGAACATAACAAACTTCTCATAAGCGTTCAAAGAGTTTGACCTCTTGGAATTTTACTCATTACTTTCAGGTAAGAATATATTTTTGATTGTCAAGTTGAGGCTTGTAGTAGAAACCTTACGAATCATTGTTATTGTTAGAACCCGAATTGAAACTTTTGGTTGTATATATTTTTATAGCTTTTGATATAATTAGATTGGGAAGATTAAGGGTTTGGATTTAATTGTGCAATTAGAGGTAAGAGATATGATTGCTTTTTTTTCCTTTTTTTGAAGATCTGGATCATCGTTGGAGAGAAATAAATTCGATGTTTATAAGGGATTTCTTTTTTGGAAATCGTAATTACATTGTATATTGGGTCGAGGTGGACCCATTATTGACCTACTAATATATAATAATATTTATTAGTCAGGATAATTATAGGTAATTAGAGGTTATCATATTTATCTTCTAATTAAGCTATTGAGAGATCACAGTTAATTAGATAATCTTAGGTGTTTGTTAGTCAGGTTTATTAGTGGCTTAGCTATTAGCTCTATAAAAGTATAGTAACAATCCATCCCTCTTGAAAAGAAACCACGAATAGTCTTTTGGGACTGTGTAAGGCGTTGGGAATTGAATGAAGGTATGAAAATGAAAAGCGTTAGTGCGCTTGCGAATTATCACAACAATTAAGGTGTGTTCGAAACTATTTCAATGTTCAGTTTTTGTTTTTAAGAAAACCTAAACTAAACTCTATGAATTTTTTTCTTAATATAAAACTGATGGGCTGTTTAATATAGTTTTGTATAATTGGTTTTTCACTTTTGTTTTTTCCCCTGTTTTCATCTATTTTCTATTCTATTTTCCCTTTCTTCCCTTTTTTTCTTTTTTCCTTTTTTCAATACTTTGAGAACTTCTTCTGAAATCCTATCTTCAATAACTAGAAGCACTTCTAGCACAACACATCTCCTTTCCCACTGTCCAATTACTGCTATACCACTACAAAGAAAAAGACTTTTAGCGATGGGAAGATTCGTCGCTAAAAGCCATACATCCGTCGCTAAAAACTTTTAGCAATGAAATAAAAGTTTTACGACGGAATTCCAAAATCCGTCGCATAAAATTGGACCTTCAGCGATGGACAAGTTTATACATTAGCGACGAAAATTCCATTGATAAATGTATTTTTCGTATTTTAATTTATTTTTTAAAAATAATTTATTATGTAAAATATTTAGCAACGGAAAAATATTTTTAACTACGGAAAAATATTTTTAGCTACGGATATTCCCTAGCTAAAAGAGAACTTTAAGCGACGGAATTTTCGTCGCTAAAAGTTAACCTTGAATATATTCCGTCGTTAGAACTCTTTAGCGACGGAATAAATTCATCGCCAAAAGTCAAACTATTTTTTAAATTTTATTTTTTAATGCGCAAACTTATATTTACATATTCAAGTAATTGAGTTCAAAAAAGAAAGTCGAGGGAAACAAGCATCTCTTTGCCGGCCCGGGTTGGTGGTTCTTAATAAGACACAATCCAACAAATGTACAATAGGGTTAAATACTTGCTGATCCATCAGTAATTATTTTATTTACAAAACTTATTATTTTCCTTACAGGTTGAGCACAAAGAGATTTTAAATTCAGCCATGCTGCAGACACTATGTCGTCCGATATATATAGAAGTCACATACCTTTTTTCTTTCTTCTTTCTTGTTGTTTTACGCCTTTCTTAGCTGATCGGATTATACATATTACAACTAGACCTGGAAAACGGGCATGCCTATCGAGTACGGTTAATATCCGGTCAGTCCAGATAAAATCCGGTTGAATAAATTTGTTGCTAACCTATCTTGGCTGCACCCATGAATCCACTGTGGGTCCCATTTTGCACGACACATCGATACAGTTAACAGTCAATTTTTAACGCTCAAAACCTGTCAAAATGGGTACGCCCAAGTCATATGGATTTTTCTCCTTTTTTTTACGATTTTTCTTTGCCGAATTATTTTCGTGCGACTCTTTTTTTTGGCTAGAGAGATGACCTTGGCATGCCTTGCAGCTCCTTTCTTGCTCAGCCGGTCACACATCTCCTCCCCCTCTCAGGGAGACAACCTCGACTTGCCTCAACCTTCACAGCCCCTTTCTTGCTCAGCCGCTCGCACATCTTCCTCCCCCTCCTTCGGCAGACAACCTTGGCTTGCCTCAACCTTCGCAGCCCCATTTTGCTCAGTAGTCGCATATCTTCCCCTTCGACGGTTGGCGTGCCTCAACTTTCACTGACCCTTTTTGGTCAGTAGATCGCACAACTTCCCCCCTAAGTGGTCGGCGTGCCTCAACCTTCGCAACCCCTTTTCGCTCAATCGGTCCACAACTTTCCCTTAGGGATTAGCGTGCCTTCCCCCTTGAGGGTCAGTGTACCTTCCTCTTGGGGGGTCAACTGCCTCCCCCCTTCGGGGGTCGACTGGGCTTTCACCCATGCATGCTCGCTTCTCTTTGCCTCGGCCATGTGCGTTCGTGAAGTCCGCGGTTGCGTGAACGCCAGCTCCATGTTGCGCGTTGCTCTGCGCCCTCGTGCTGATTCTGCGATCCCGTCCTCAGAGCTCATGCTCCGACTTTGCGACACCTAACGGTGTGCCCGTGTGCTGTTCTCGTTTTACGTGCCCTTAGCATGACGCCAAACCCTGCGACGCTTCTCGCCTTGCTTGTGCGCCATTTCCATGCCAAGTGCCCCCGGTACTTCACACACTCCTCCGTGCCCATGTGCCGCACCGCTTATACCATTGTACCCCCTGGCTCTCTATCACACTACTGTGTCCCTGCACTGCACACACTATGTCAGGCCCATGTGCCGAGCTCCTTATACAGTCGCGTCCCCCTGCTTCTATCCTAATATCACGCTTCTTTGCATTGGCCCATTCTTTCACCACACCATGTGCACCTTGCCTTGGTCATGGAACATGTGTTGACTTACTCCCCAGAGTGTGCAACATTTTGCTATGATAGACGACTCCTCTGGGACAATATCTCTGCAAGGGAGCTCTAAGTGCTTCCGAGATGAAGACTCCCCGTCTGTCAGTAGATGGCTTCTACGAGACACTACCTTGGTGCACTCCTAGTCCTTCTGCAGAAGGACTCACCCGCGGGAATATACGACTCTTCTGGGACACTATCTCTACCAGGGAGCTCTAAGTGGTCTGGCATGAAAACTCCCCTTCCGCCAGGTAAAGGGCTCCTTTGGGATGCTACCATTGCCCGAAGGGTAAGCGAATCTTCCAGGACACTACCTTGGCACGCTTCGAGTGCTCTAGCATAAAGACTCACCCTAGGGATAGTTGACTCCTCCAGGACATTAAGTGCTCCAGCATGAAGACTCCTCTTTCACCAGATAAACAGCTCCTCCAGCATGCTACCTCAACCTGTCGGGTAGGCGACTCCTTTGGGCACTATCTTGGCATGCTCTGAGTGCTCCGACACAAAAACTTACCCACGGGATTGGTGACTCCTCTGGGACACTATCTGCACCAAAGTGTTTGCATGACTAGCCTATGTGTTCCAATCACTGAGGGCTTTTATCGGCACCCCTACGGACTATGAATCCCAGATCACTCTGAAATAGGAGAAGGTTTTCGGAGGGCATCGGGCCTAGTCTGCCTAGCAGTTGCGCGTCGAGTCTTCCCCATCGTTGTCATGTCCTCGACGTCTGTCGTCGTCCAGTGAGACTCTGTAATGGATTTAGATTGGTAGCTAAATCAAGAGGGTTCTCTGGTCACACTGGCTCTGTGTGGGCCATTCTTTCTAGATAGACAAAGAATATTGTACGGAGCAAGCCGGGTAAATATGTGATCCGACAATTCGTAGAGCATCGGTACCTGTGGCCCCCTAGGTGACGTGTCACTCTCTAGGGCCGTCATGTGTCGGTTAATGATATCATCATCTCAACCTCTAACTCATTTTCAGAACAAAAGAACAGAACTCATTCTTCACACATTCATTTTCTCATTCTAGAATTCTAGAAAGAGAAACATACAGGACCTTGAATTTGGACCTAAGCATCGGACTATGACTATCGTCGTGTATTCACCATATGTCATCGCCCTCACAGCACTGCCATCCTCAGGCTCTGTTTGAGAAGCCTTTGGTCTCTGCCCTTGCTCTATCATCTGATGTGTCCTACATTAGCATAATTAACATTTGACTCGAATTGCATTCCTTGTGGCATCTCCACGTCGACTGCGAATGCCCATACCCTGCCCATGCTGGTCAGGTATTACCCTCAGTTAAATAACTAAACTCCTGATTTTTGTAATTAACAAAATTTGGCGATGGGGATGTAAACTTCTCTATCGGCGGCGGATTGGAAGATTGGAGACCGTTGGCGACCGATCTATGAGAGGAGTCTAACTGAGTGAGGGTAAGGGATATATAGAGTGTGGCAGCGACAGGCAGAGCAAGGCAGTGGCCTTGATAGAGTGAGGAGGCTGACGAAGTGATGGTTGGAGGTCGTACTCGAGTGAGAGTGGCATCGACAAAGGCAAAAAGAAAGGGGGAGCATGAGATTGAGAGAGAAGAGAAAAGTCTAAGTGAGAAACAGAAAAATAGTAGATTAAGGGTTAGGGCACAAAAATTGTCTCTTTACATACATTGAATCTGGTTAAACCGGGTAACTTGTTACCTGACCAGAATTGACCCGAGAATTACTGTCCCGATCGGGTACGGGTCTCTCATATATGTACCATGCCCCGGTCTTTTTGAATGGATTGGGTAGACCTGCGGCTATGGACAAAAAATTGTCAGGTCTAATTACATCCGAGATAATCATGTTTTTCACTCCACATAGAGAAGGAGAGTAAATAATGAATACATTTATGCCAGTAAATTCTTCACCTATAAGTCAACGTATAAGATATCTCGAATTAGAACAACAAGCATTTAATATAATGACCCAATGACAACACAATCCGTCAACAAATGTGGATTTAACGCTTTTTTACTAACAATTTACTAGTAGAAACTCATAGATAAAGTATCTTTGAATAACAAAGAAAAGAAATATTAGCTAATTAAAGCTTGAGATTCAAATCGAGACCCGATGATCCATCAACATGATCCGTTTCCTTACGGCCCAAGCAATACCAAGGATTTTCGACATTATTGTTGTCATTGATTGTTGCACCATGGTTCATGGTGGCCGGCGTAATCTCTAAGACGTTCGGAACCTCACCCGTGGCTGTTTTGATCCCTCCATTACGTGCCCTGAGACCTTCCAACCTTAGCATGTCAACTGTTATGATAGAAGGTGACCCATCATGCTGCCCGAGCCGAAAAGTAGCCCCCCCATTCGACAGGGGGTAAGATGGCTTGTGAATCAAGGAATCCATCCTGGCTCCCAGTGATCCATTGAGAAAACCACCACCAAATAGAGGAAAATGAGTGAAATTTGAGTACGGGTAGTAGGGCCTATAATATGATGGCAGGCCACCAAAAGGTGCCATTTTGATGCCATGTCGCCTTTTTGCCAGTGCACGCTCTTGTTTATGCGCATTTTGGTGTCCTCCCAACGCTTGGGAGGTTGAAAACTCTCTCTTGCAGAAGTTGCATGAGAAAACCCTAGACGATTTGTATAGCGTGGCCTCGATGTTTGATGACTCTCTTGCGGATGGGGCGTACAGGGTCAGTTCAAGTTTCGACCACGCATAGTTTTCATCAACATTTGAGAGCGCGAGATTTAGTGGAACCCGCGACGTGGATCCCGACTCGGGAGAATTCTTTGGTTCCTCAAATTCTTCCACAGCTTCTTTCTCTTTCATTTTCATGTTCCTTTGATAATCTCTATCTTCGAGGTGAGATCCTTGTGATGCCGCTGAGGTACTAGATGCCTCAAAAGCCGTGGGACTATAATGTTTTGTTCTTTCTTTTTGGGTTCGGATAAGGATACAAGAGATGGTTCTTTAAGCACCGAGAGGTTTAATGCCTAATCTTCTTTCATATGGAAAGTACATTTTTCATTAAGTTATGAGATGAGACATCTTTATTGCGATTTTGAAACTTTGACAATGTTTTACAAGCAATGATCACATCTGACATTCTCCTTTTACAATTAAGTGTACTAGATTCATGCAGTTCAAACTTGATTTTTACACGTACTTGATGAGTTGTTGAAGTCCTTAATCCCCATAAATGATCAAAGATTGGCCTGTCTTTCCATAAGTATTTATATTTACTTATCTTACCGATATATAGCGTGAAAGTAGTACTTATCTTTCCAAAGTTGTTTAAGTCCTAATGTCTTACAATCAGAATAATAATATAACGCAAGCTTCATGTATCCTTAAAATCTACTACAAGCTTCATGTATCCTTAAAATCTACTACGTAAAATTCGTCATTCCTTCGTTTCAAAGGAGTGACTATAGCAACTTTACCGTCATACCAAGACAAAGTTGCAGACTTAAGGGGGAAAAAAGGAAGGAAAAAGAAAAAAAGAATGTATGAGAAATATTTTAAAATGTCCTGCTAAGTAGCAACACTGCATGGATAATTGGATATGATACAACCAATATCGTTTTGGTTTAAGAACTCGTATTCATGATCCTACTAGACAGAGGCTTAATTGCTGGACTAGCCAAACCAAATGTCTAAGAGGTGTAATTGTCTTCCCAAAATTTCAAAAAGATGCCTAAAATATTGACACATTTAGTGGATGTGATATGGATAATTAATACCTTTGTTTTGAGTTTGTAACATTTAAACAATTCACCTTTCGGGTGCATATATCCATTAAGTACAATTGCATTTCTGGGCAATCTGTTTAATGCTATGAAACTGAAGAAGCAACATGGAACTTTCAATTTCATAAGTGTGGTTTTTTAACACAAGATTCCGTTAATTTGAGTTGAGAGTATTCAGATCTAGGTTGTAAAATATTGACTGTATGATGTTGTTGGAGATTTTGGGTTTTCTTTTGATTGTACATTAATTCTTCTCATTTAGTAAAATATTGCCTCTTAATCTCTACAATGACCTATTGGCTTTGGGAACACTGTTAAGTGATTAGTCAAATTAAGATAACCCACATAAAGTCTAACCTGCAATGATATTTTAGGAAAAATATCTAGTGGTAGTTCATTGCAATTAACAGAATCAACAACAACAAACGAAAAAAAGTAGTATAGTAGGTTTAATTCTCGAAGCAAGTCGTTCGTGCCTATGAGAACTGAATAAATTGCTCAGGGCCCAAAGGGCCGAGTACCTTGAACAAAAGTGGACTTAACTTCTCTACTAAACAGGAGAATATTACATATCTAATCGTATTTCCTTTGGTTGTCCAGTTCTACTTAAGAATTTAGGTTGCATTTTGCATGATATACTCACAAAAAAATTAAGTTCCAAAATGAGATGTGAAGATCCATGATGGCAGAAGGAAATCGTGTTGTTGACACCCCCATAAAGGTGTCAATGGGCCAGCCCAGCGGGCCTGACGTGAAAACAGGCCGTGGCTTGGCCAGAAGGGTGGAAACCGAGCCAGGTCGGGCCAGATTAATGGGATATATGGTCCCAATTCAAGCCCTGGCTATAGGCCCAATATTTAGGGCCAGGCCTGGGCCCTTTTTTTTTTCAACTTGCTGTTATTCAAAGTAAAGATTTACTTGTTATAATGTAAGCAAATTGTAATGTAGTACTATGACTAGGATTCTGTAATAGAGTATAAGATTTGTACATGTAGTAATAAGTGTGTATGCAAGCAAGTAAATTAACTAAAAATGTCTAGACACGCACACATATATGTAGTAATATGTGTGTATACAATAATATTTCTAGCATTCAAATTGATAGAGTAAAATTGAAGATAAATTTGTTCACAGACCCTCCTCCTTTTATCCGAGCTTAGGACCGGCTGTTTGTAAACAAACAGGTAAAGTTACCTATTTTTTATGTATATGAAAAAATATCTATCTTGCTTGTAAAAACTTATTTTCTATATATATATATATATATATATATATATATGTGTGTGTGTGTGTGTGTGTGTGTGTGTGTGCGTGAAAAAAATCTATATTTTGTGAATAATTTTATTCTAAAAACTTGAGATAAGGAAAATAAAAAAAAATTACCTAATCATCTGGAAGTACTTCAACGTCCGAGTCACTGCGCCTCCTATCATCAATCGGTTTATCTTGCCCGCGGCATTTCGCATCAAGATAATCCTTCTAACATACACATAACTCGAGCGACTCGGGATTAAGACGACTCCTCCTGTCATCCAAAACCCTCTCACTCGCTGAAAATGCCGACTCTGAAGCAACCGTGGAAGCTTGCACCGGCAGTACATCCCGTGCAATTTGGGATAAAGTTTTATACATGTTTTGATTTTGTTTCCAAAAATTTAGCAAATTAAAATTAACCAGTTCTTGCATTGATAAAGCAGAATAATAATCAGAATTGGAACATACACCAATCTCATTAAAAGAGAAAAAAGTAGATGAACATGCAGAATTAAAAGTACCTTCACCTGGTAGTTGTCTTGCTACTAGATGTTCAAAGCCCTAAGGGTATGGCGCATAATACACCTCACCAGTCGATGATGAAGCTCGCCCACGCACGTCAGCAGAATTACGATAGGGGTTGAACAGTTCTTCAAATGTCTTGCTCACTTTCGCTGTGAGTTCAGTTGTGTCCGTTTCTGGGTAGCACATTAATCTCGATACCTCTTGTATCGAGATGTTCACGCCATGAAACTTTAACCTACGATCTAAACAAGTAGCCACAGCAAAAACAATAGGCAGTTTACTCCGATATTTATTAAACTTTTCATTTATCACTTTTACTATTTTCTGAAATGGTCCTATATATCTCTATTTTGTTAACATTGTAGCCATATTGAGAATTTCTATTATAGAGATAAGAGAGGTGAGATAGTACGTACCAGACAATAAATTGATAGACGTGTAAAATACCTCCAAAAATTCAGCTAGATGTGTAGCCATCTGCCATTCCGTGGGAGTTGGCAAACCGGTTGGGAACGAGGTTAGTAGAAAATGCGTATAGACTTTTTTGTATGCCAGAATATCTAAAAGCATATGATATGTAGAGTTCCGCATATGGACTACATCTGTAAGTGGTTCCCTGCGAGTCATATTATATTGAACACACAACGCTTTAAATTGCTTTCGGACCCGAACTATTAACATATGTTGTCATACCCCTCATTTTGAGAAGAATATCTCATGCAGCAGCTAAACCATTTTGAACAATTAAATTAATTATATGACAAACACAACGAACATGAAATAATTTATCAGAAAGTTCAGGTTGGAGGCTCTCCTTTAAAGCTGCAACAACAGCTTCATTGTTAGAAGCATTTTCAAAACTAATACTCATAATCTTATTCTTTAATTTAAACGTGGTACGTGCTTTAATTATAATAGTAACAACCTCAATTCCATCATGCGGAAAAGGAAAGAGTTTGAAAGCAATGATTCTCTTGTTCATAATCCAATCTGCATCAATCCAATGGGCCGTCACACATGCATAACTAATAAAAGTAAACAGAGATTGTCAAATATCAGAAGTAGGATTTGACGTGGCCTTATCGCGGTGCACACTGAGGGTAATGCCTGTTAAGATGTCTATTACCACTACCAGACGAAAATAATTTAGCACGGTACTTACATCGAGCTTTTTGGACGCCGTCCACCATAATTTCATCAAAATGATTCAATACTCGGCTTTCTTTTTTTTTTGCCTTCTGTACTTCTGGCTAACTACCGGAAGGATTGCTCTGACCTTCTCTATCACGACCGCTCATCGGGTTAACATTATGCCACGAAGTAGTAGTTTCGTCAACCGAGTTGCATCCTTGACTAAAATGCAGAGTATCTTGTGAAGGCGTGTATTCAAGATCTGGAGTGTTTTGATTGAACTTGGCTTAGGTATCTATCATACAACCTGTACTCATTCGTCCAGGAACGAATGGTTGTGATGGTACTTGGATTGGTGTTTGTGATGGTCGTGGTGGTGGTACTTGTGCTGGTGGTGGTGTTTTTAGTGATTATGATCCACGCTTCAGTTTCTTCAGTAATCCAGCCATATTTGATGCTAAACTTTTTTATTAGATTGGAAAATAAAACTAATAATAGTAACTAAATACACAAGAATAAGAGCAGTAATTAGTAATTAGAAATAACAATTAAAAAGAATTAAAGAGTAACAAATGAATAAGAGTAATTAGTAATTCAAAATTGGAGAGAGTTAGTAATTAAAAAGAATTTGGAAATAGTAATTAGTAAATAATAATTCACTAATTATTAATTAGTAAACAAAAGAATTAAAGAATAACAAATGAATAAGAGGAGTAGTTAGTAATTAGAATTTAGCAAGAGTAGTAATTAGTAAACAAGAGTAGTAATTAGCAAGAGTAGTAATTGGAGAGGGAAATAGTAGCAAAGCTTGTAGAAATGTAGAATGTTTAGATAAGAGAGAATAAGAAGATTGGTGTGAAAATTTTGAAAGAAAGGGTGTGAATTTATAGATTTTGAAAAGTTCACAAAAAACCAAAAATGTCCCTTAAAACTAGTCGTTTATAGTTATTGGGGAGGGTAAAAGTGTAAAAAACCTTAAAAGAGTTAGAAAAATTAAGTTAGACCAAAATACTCCCCAAACTAGCCGTAATATTGGTGTTGGGGGGTAAAAGTGAAATTTAAGAAAATAATGGGGAATATGGCCATTGGAGGGAAAAGGGGGAAAATTTTGTTTGAAAATCCCTGGGCCAGCCCACTTTAGGGCCAGAAAATCGAGCTAAAAGAGGGCCGAAATTCGGGCCAAATTTGAACCAGCCCTAAAAACTGGGCCAGGGCCTAAAAACGGGGTGATTTTGGGCTAGCCTGTTTTTTAGGGCCTAACCCTTGCTTTTTAGGGCTGGGCCGGGCCTGGATAATTTTTGGGAATGCTTCGGCCTGGTCCAAGCCTTGGCCCAAAGCCCTTAATTATTGGGCCATCACTGTTCACATACAGGGTCGGGCTAGCCCAGGCCAAAAACGAGCTGGGTAGGGCCAGCCCGCGGGCCACTCGGCCCTTTTGACAACTCTAACATCCCATTTTTGTAGTTGTATTTTATCTGTTAATTAATATATGTTGGGCTTTGTTAATAACTAAAGTTTATTATTAGTAATGAGTGTAAACCTGATAATAAGTAATAGATCTTATTTACTTAATTCAGTTTAGTCATTCCAGTCCAATAGTCTGTCTGGCAATTTTGTCCAATCAGTTTAGCCCAAATTAATTAGGCCCGATCTATTCAATAACTAGCGTAGTTAATAAGGGTTAACTCAAGTCAGGTTAGAGTCAAGAGCGTAAGATTGACTTGAAGACTTGAGGATCAATTTAAGAGACAAAGTGATTAGTGCGAGAATCGAAAGTGTTTCCCGAATCCGGTATACAGTTAATTAAAATAATTACCTATTTCGAGACATGACAATATCCAGAGATTTGTGAAAAATATTTAAAAATTCAGGGTACACCCGCCGGTTTTCACATAATCCAGCAGTTTGTTGACTTTTTTAGTCATGATTTTCATTAAATATTTAGACTTTCTTGATATTACAAACTGAAGTATGTCATCAATATCATTTTGGGGAACTTCTTACCTCTATAATAAGAGACCTTGGGCATCATTTCAGAGGATCTTCTTTTCCCCTAGGGTTTGTGCACTATTTCTTCCAAGTAGTGATTCACTACCCCTTAACGAAAAGTCAAGAACTCATACTTCTCCTCCCACATTTTTTATACTCACACTTTATTTCCATTGTGGATTCGCTAAATGATTCTGAGTCTTCAAGGCAAGCAGCATCTCGAGGTAACTATAATAGCTTTCTAGCTTAAAAAATCACTCAAAGGTGTCTCTCAATCTCGTAGTCACATTTCTTTCATAAAACACAAAAAGAGCTTTTACATTTCTTTGTTTAAGTCTAAGGCTGAGATGCAGATTACTTCCTATAGGACCAGATCTGAACTACGACGGTTTTGATTCACATTAGTCAGACTGGATACATAGGCAATTTAACCCCCAATGTCAAGTTGAAGCAAAAAAAAACATAAAAAAAAATTGAGGGTAAGCTTTATTACATTTTGCATGTTATAGGTTTTTAAGGCCAACAATTACTAAAAATGAATTAAAGACTGAAAGGTCGCGGCGGGTATCTAACACCTTTCCATTGCGTAACTTAGTCTTTGAACCGATATCCTGGTTTTGATAGATTAGTCGTCCTTCTGGATACTTTAGAGTCATTTACAGGATTTTTTTTTATTTTTCCTAATTAAATAAGATGACGACTCCTAATATCATTTCTTGTTAGGAATTTTTTTTGAGGCGGTTTAGTATAGTAGAGACTCTATTGAGACTAAAATAAGAGAACTAGACTTGAAAAGCTTTATTAATTTTTTGGCCCTGATGTATTTTATGTGTGTGTTGTATAATGTGATATAATTGTGGTATTTGAAATCTTATTTTTCTACCTCATACACGCACACGTCTTATCCAAACCACCGATCGAGGGCAACTCTACTACCTCGTATTAAACAACTTGTACGCGTACCGGTGATCACTCATTATTAAAATCCTAGTTATGGGTGAGATATATATGTTACAGTCAAGCCGATGGAGTGACCTTTACACCGATGTTGAAAGAGAAATGACACACCTGGACCATTTAGTGTTCTACCCTTTGTTGGGAGAATACCTGTATTTGGCCTACGGCAAGTTGGCAAGGAAACTAACTAACATTCTGTAAGCTAAATTGGTAATTTGACAAAAAAGGGTAGATTCTGACTAACCGGTCGGTTAACCGCGCTCGCAACCAGATAAATAGTCAGTAGGTGCATTGCTTAAAAATTCAAAACTTGCTGGCTTATACCTCACTGACCAACCGGTCGATTCACCCACTAAGTGACTGGACGGTTAGTCAGGACCCTAGCCTTCCCAAAAATCTTCAAATCCAAAACTTCCAACTCTCTGGCTAACTGGCCGTTTAACTCACTGGGCAACCGGACGGTTACTCAGTACCCCACTTTTTCAAACATTCTCCCAAAAAAGCATAATTACCCATTAAACAACTAGACGGTTAATCCACAACGGTAACCACCCCGTTAATCAGTGTCCAACTCCTTTACGGATATAAATCAGCTGGTTTAATTTTTAATACCGTTGTAGTGTGCTCTTGCTAACTGCTACTCTTAGTAGCAATTAAGTTTATGGCCAAGTTGCTATGAAGTGCAAAATGCACTGACCGCTACTCTTAGGCGCGATCAACTACGGGGCCCACACCCTAACTGCTACAGGGCCCACACCCTAACTGCTACACTTACTAGCGGTAAGATGGGCTGCCTTTACTTAAGCCCATTTCTCTCTCTTTAGTTTTCATCTCTCTCTCTCTCTCTCTCTCTCTCTCTCTCTCTTTATCCTTAACCCTTTCTTCATCCTCCATAAACCATAAGTTCCCGGTTGAAATCTTCACCCCTACAATCCTCCATCAACCCTAAGCAAAAACTCAACTAAAAATATCAAGCAAGAATCAAGTTCAATTAGATTTACTAAGTTTTTACTTGCATTATCTTGAAGCTAGTTCATTGGAGCAATTATCTTGAAGGAAATAATTGAAAGCAACAATACCACATAGTAAGTTTTTCCGTTTCAATTCATTTTATTTCATTTCTTTTTCAATTCATTTCATTTAAATTATGACGTGTTGAGCATTTATAAAAAAAATTATTGTAGATTTCAACATAAAACATGGATGCAATTGGAGGAAATGATTTTTTGTGAAGATTCTGATCCACCTTATAAAGGTCAAAAGTTTCAAATATTGGATGAAGTTGATGCATATTATAGAGCATATTCAAAAAAGCTTGATTTCAGTGTTAGAATTAAGATGATTAGAAAACGCGCTGAAACATACCAAATTTATTCCCAACTATTTGAGTATCATAGAGGAGCATTGCACGTACTTTAGTGGTTCGGATCAGTGATGAGGGCCAATGAGACAAAAAAAAAGGACACGTTTTCAGGTACCGGGTGTAAGGCCCATATGTATGTAGTATACCCGAAAAAAACGAAAATCACTAGATTGTGACAGGAGTCGAGTTGAGTCATAGTCATCAATTGATGACAACTAGCAAGGTTGGTCAAATTCATTCGCACCGACAAATAAGTTCGGCACATAGACAATTGATATTTACAATGGATAAGGTTAAAATTTCACCTTATAGAATGATGGGGGTTTTCTCAAGCCAAGCTGGGAGAGTTGACAAATTGAGTTTTAAGGAGGTTGTAACGACCCCGAAAATTCGGAGCTCCGCCTCCCCGAACTCTGGGGTCGTTAACCTATCGGATCACATCACACATGTCAGACATGTTCACTAACGCTCATTTCAAATCATCTAATTCAATATCAACTCAGATTTCTCAAAAATACCAAATCACCAACTACTTAGTTTACATCATTACAGCTTAAGTTCTTTGCAATTTAAACTCTTAAGAATAAATTAACCGTACCGACCCGCAAAGGGGTCTTACTATACAGTGATGATGGGCTCATCGAAATCTCACACAGACTTTAACCCATTTCCGAACATGCTACATTTGATCTTCACCTGCAGAAGGGAGCCAAACGAAGGGTGAGCTTTTGAGGGCCCAGTAAAGTCGTACAAAGACTACAAAAGAGATCATAACACAACTCCAAAAAATCCAACCGACGATGATTTTCAAAACACTTCGAACGATCAAAACTCAATGATTACCCAAAATGATCAAAATTCATTAGAACTAGATACCAAAATAAATATTAACAATCAGAACAAAATTCAAAACAATCAATAGAAGATCCTTTTTAAGTCAGCATTTCCAAGTATCACGAAAATTTTCCTTGCTCAAGGGATTTCAATCCGAGCAGAAATTCATTTTGAAAATACAGCAAGATTTCCCGAGGGATTTTAACCCAAGCAGAAATCAAATAAGATAATACGATAAAGGCTTGTCAATGGATTTCAATCCAAGTACAAATGCTTCTAACTAAGTACAATGAATGTTTGTCAAGGGCTTTCAACCCAAGTACAAATCATTCTAGCTAAAAAAATCAAAAATCAATGTTGATCCTGGGCGATTGCAATGCCATTATGGCAAGCTTATATAGTGTACACATGCATGATGTACTAAAATAATTACTAATCCACTTGGGTACTAGCCTGCGTTTCATGCAGGATTCAACCAGCCTTATACCGCCTCCCCACTAAACAGGTACCCAGGCCAACACAGAAATTAACAATATCAATGAGCGTTAACATAAGCTCATATCCCCGAAATCAATTCGGGTTCTCATAATAATAATCTTACTGACACAAGTCAGCATTCAGGATTTTTTGAAGAAATCAGAGTTTCAGAAGAAATTAGAATTTCAGAAGGAAAATCACAAATAAACAACAAAACGACTGCGAATAATTATCGAATATAATCACAAAAAGTCTGAAGAATGAATACAAACAATTATCAAATTTGCTCAGCCCGTAATAACATGCGAGCATCACAAGATTTCCAAATAACCGATTCAGGTTCAACATTAGGGTTTTCTGGGCAAGAACATGCTGATATCAATACATAACTTAGAGTTCGGCATTAGCCGTAAATATATCAAAGGAGTACTTACGAGTACAAGTAATCAAATAAGGGTTCGGACAAAAGTCCTTACCCAAGGTTCAGATAGAATCCCTTACCTGGATCCGCAGCTAAATTATCCTAACTGAAAGTTTTTAGCTTTAACCTAAACGGAATAATCAAACCATTAGAATACAGCCTACAGAACAAAATTATAACTTAATACGAACTCACACATGCTCTCAAAATGAACCTCCCCTCACCGGTATGTAAAATTATTAAAACGCCCCTAAGGTGTAAAATTACCAAAATGCCCCTCTCGGACTTAAATCACCCAAATGGTCTTCCCGTAAGTAGAATCACTGAAATAAGCTTCCCATATGTAAATTTATGCAAAAATACCTTTCTTAATTCAAATTACCAATATACTCCTTCGGGGTGGTAAATTACCAAAATACCCTCGTTATACTTTAATTCTCAAAATGACTTTTCCATAAGCAAGATCACTAAAATAATCTTACTGTATGTAAATTTACTTCAAAATATCTCTTATAGGCAAAATTACCAAAATACCCATTCTGGGTGGTAAATTATCAAAACACCCCTGGGGGTTTCTGGCACAGAAAAAATATCTTAAACCGCTATTTTAAGCATCCTGATATTATTTCTGGCCTAAAAAGTATTTTAGAAATTTTTCGTCCAAAAATCTCGAACCAGTGTCCGGACCGAGCGCTAAAAGGTCAGTTTCGCGAAAAATACCTATCGGCCTTAGAATGGCACAAAATTTTATACAATGTCTCATACCAGTAAAATAGGGTTTTCATAAAATTTTCAGATTAAAATAACTTGGTTTGATATGCTAAATAAATCGATAAAGTTCTTTAATCAGTACCCTAATTTAGCACTCTTCGCGTACTCCGAAAATTCTCAACAAATTCCAGAGAGTACATCTCAAAAAAATATTTGGGGTTATAGTTTTGTGTTTTGTCCAATTATGGCTTGAATAATTTATAAAAATAGGATTAAAAATTGCCTAGTTGATTTTTTTTTCTTTAGTGACCATTACACTCACTATTCAAATTAAAGCACACACTATTGCACCTTTTACACACACACACACACACTTTCTTCAACCTTCAGCCGAGGCATATGGCTGCTCGACAACACACAACCACCTACTCCTAACTCTCGGCAACACACAACCACACGAAATCACTTCCACAAATCCTTAAAAACATCTTAACCCATGAATTACACCTATACACATAAACCAAACATATATACACACACTCCATCACACCTGTAAACACACGCACACTCATGGCACACACTGAACACACATAAACTCACACACGCGGGTCCTTGAACACCCACATAAACTTGCCAACTTCCATATCATCACTATATTCACACATATATCCATAATTTTCCCACAGTTTCCTCCCGAAGCCCCCTCCTTACAGCTAAACACACCCCACCTGCGCACAGCCACCAATACCCATTGCTCCACGACCAACAACACACATAGCACACCTTAATCAAACACTAAGTTAAACAAAGCAAAGGAGAGGAATTACCTTCGAAAAATTGGATCGATTTTCTCTCTCTTTCCTGTTTTTCCCTTTCTTGTTCCCGAGCTCTCTGTTTCCCTCTCTCTGTTTTTTTTTTTGTTTTTTTGTTGGGGTTACTGTTCTTCTTCCTTTCTTTCTATTTCATGTTTTCCTTTCCCGAAAGGGAAAGTTTTCCTTTTTTTTTTCTTTCTTCACTTAAAGATCTTATCCCAAATTATTATTTTATAATTTATTTCATTAGTCATCAAATAACCAAGGTGGAGGTGGCACCATCTTGTAACCAATTTTCAAAATTTGCAAAATAGCCCCTCTAATTTTCAAAAATTACAAAAATGCCCCCAAAATTTTGAAAATTACATTTTTGCCCCAAAATTGTTTAAGCTTTCACAAGCTTCTAATACCCGAGTATTGCTCAAAATTAGCGCCCGTTTATTTTTTGGAGCCCAAATGGTTATTTTAATCGACTCCCGAAGTTCGGAATATTATAGAGGTAGACCTTCGAAAATGAACTTCGTACTCAAAGGAGAGAAACTTTTAATAAGAGTTATTCTTAAGCTACGCTTGTTATCTTCAAGCGCCTTCAAAGTGAGAATTTCTGGTTTTTCTACAGTATCCAACTAGATGATGAGAACTACATTAGTACTATATTTTGGGTGGATGCTCGTTCTAGGGTTACTTACCAAAACTTTGGCGACGTTGTGAGGTTTGACACCACATACCGTACAAATAAATACTCTATGTCTTTTGCTCCATTAACTGGGGTGAACCATCACTACCAATCAATCTTCTTTGGCTTTGCCTTACTTAGGGATGATGGAAGAGTCATTTACGTGGTTATTTGAAACGTGTCTTAAAGCATTTTATCATATTCCCCCCAAAACCATCATCACCAACCAAGACTTGCCAATGAAAAATGCAATCACTAAGGTCTTGCCAGATATTCACCATAGCTTGTGCACATGGCACATAGGTAACAAATATCCCAAATGGCTACACAATGTATATGCGAACCATCCGACGTTCAAGAGTGATTTTAATACATGTGTTAAGAAATCGTTGACCGTCAACGTGTTTGAGGAGAGGTGGGCCAAGTTAATGGATGACTACTCTTTGCGCAATCATGAATGGTTGAAAGCATTGTATGAGATCAAGACACAATGGGTCGGGGCTTAAACCAAAAAGTTTTTTTACAGCTGGAATGACTACGACCTCAAGAAACGAAGGTATGAATGCATTCTTTGATGGGTACGTAGGTAATTCCTCAAGTATAAAGGAGTTTGTACTTCATATGCAGAAAGACCTTGACAAGAATTTTTTCCTAGAAAGAGAAGCCGACGCTACTATTTTTTTACAGAGAAAGAGCCATAGTAATTTTTTCACCTTTGGAAGCTCATGCCGCTCAATTAAGTCTATACTAAGGAAATATTTAAACAGTTTCAAGAACAACTGCGAAAGTCGAATCAATATATTATAACAAAGGTGTACGAACACTGTACCAAGTATCTCAAAGTTTATGCTTTGACAAATTTGTTAATTCGTGCTCTTCTTCTGTTCCGAACAGCCAAAGACATTTCACCGTATTGAGTTGTCTAGATACCAGATTTGTTAATTGCAACTGTCAACTGTTTGAGTATAAAGGTATTGTTTGTTGACATGTGCTAAAAAATTTTGATTCACGAAGAATGCTCATGAAATTCCGAAAGAGTATATCTTAGATCGGTAGACAAAGCAAGCCAATAGAATACGTGGTCGCATACCCTACGAGAAAGAATCTAATATGTATATTGTGTGCCAGTCTATGTGTCGTGGTGGGTTTTGGGGCGGGTGCAGGGAGGGGGATCAAGTGTGCGTGTGGCCAGATAAGGGCGGCAGATGGCCAGGGAGCAGGGCCAGGGGCAGGCCACCCCCATGACTGGGATCCGGGGGAGGGGTGGGGGTGGGGTGCGGCGGACATGACACCCCTCAACATTTGAAATTCTTTTTAGTTTTTTAGATAATAGATAAGCATACTTAAAATATTCAAAATATTTACCAAAATGTCACTATATTGTAACATTAATTTATTAAAATTTTTATTTTGTTGTGTTTTTTACTCTTTGTGCCACAACTGTCATAGTCGTTGTCTTTGTCATTGTCATTTTCTTGCTATATCTTCATTCTTCCAAATCCCAAATTTTAAATCTCCACAATACAGAAAAATAAGAATAGATTAAGGTTAATTCTTTTTTTTAAGTTTAAATTCTTATAGTTTGTTAACTTATATGTGACTAATGTACTCATATAATTAATAATCACATTAGTAACATATCTACACAGTAAGAGTTAAGCTTCTTTTATATAAAATTAATAATTTATTATTGACTAACTTTAACAAATTAATTAAATCACTATGTATAGTGAAAATTTATTGTTAGAGTTATTTTGAGCAATCTATTTTGTATTTAACATATGCAATACTGGCGCTAATTATAATATGTTTTTAATTACTCATGTATTTATGTAAACCTGAACCTTCTGAATTCTTTTATAATTTTTTGGCACCCCAAATTAGACTTTTTGTGTCCACTTTTGAACTAGGCAGTGGTTCTCATTTTTCCCCTTTTTGTAAGCATACAAGTGTTCGTTCCAAAATTATCCCCTTATATTTAGGTTACATTTTTATCCACTTAAATTAAATAACCTGATCAGAATACTCTTTCACTTAAAAAAAAATCTTACACCATAATCTCAAAATCATCTTATAGATTATTTCAATAAGTTGGTCTGTTAATATTAAGGACGAGCACCAAACCGTTTAAAATGATCTGAACCGCTCAAACCAATCAAACCGGACCAATCCAATCCGAACCATCTAAAGTTCATAATGGTTCGATTTCACGTTTTTTAGACCGACCTCAGTTCGGTTCGGTTCGATTCACGATTCACTTTTTGAAACGAATTACGAACCGAATTGACCTATGATATACTAATATATTTTTAATTACATTCATTGATAATTTTTATTTACATAGTACTAAACAAATCTAAATAAACAAAATTTTAAATAAAAGAAAATAATGAAAACAGTTATAACACAAAAGTTTAGTTATAGATATGTCTTGTATATTTTTCTATTTTTTCTTGTAATATATGTCTTAAATCTATACTACCTATAAAAGTATGAATCTTATAAATCATTTTGTTCCGTTTTTGCCTTTCGTTAATTACTCTAATAACAATCCTACCTTTATGTGATTAATTATTACTGATGCTCTAAATTATTTTGTTCCGATTTTACCCTCTGTTAATTACTCCAATGACAATCCTACCATTCCATGATTACTTTCTTCGTAATGCATTTATTACCAAGGAAAAGTCTACCAATAAGATGTCGGAGAACAAAACAAATTGAAATTTCTCCGGATCACAATGAATAATGTTGTGTTTTTCACGCATTTTACAAAGTTGACAAGGGTCAGTCATGTGGAGGGAAACATACATGACAGGAACTATTAGAAGTCTTGAATGGGATAAGAAAATTCGTAATATTACATTACAATAAAACCAAAGAAACAAAAAATTGGCCAAAGAAAAAAAAGTAAAATTATTTAAAATATATGGCTCCAACTATCAAAACCGATTAAAAGTTGCGGACAAAACAACAACAACAACAACAACAACAACAACAACAAAAGAGTTCAAGCTTCAAAAACAGTTAAAGGAAAAAAAATCAGGTACTAAAAAACAAAACCAAACAGATAAAAATTTGGCCAAGAAAAAAATTAAAGTTAATTTAAATAGATTGCACCAAATATCACAATTTCGGTTCAAAGACTCTTCCCTTTTGCTTTTGATTGATGCATTTCTCCCCACTCTTCCCTTTCCTCTTCGGTTCTTCCATCTCTCTTTGTAAAATCATCTCTCATCATTCCATTGTTGTAGAAATGTCTTCATGCATGTCTTTCCACTTACAAATTAATCCTCCAAAAAACTTCTCATTCAAATTCCCTCTGCCAAATGCCTAAAATCATCTTCCAAGCTTTGATTATAGATATTCACTGAACTTGGTACAGAAGATTGAAGAGCATACAATAGTCTTCTCAAATCCTTCGTTCTCTTTACATTCTTCCAATGTGCCGCCCGCATTCTTTACCTAAAACTTTTTCATTCTTATCGCAAAAATCCTATGTTTGATTAAAGACAAAAAAATTCATTAATAAAAGCATAAAACATCATAAACAAACTAACTAGGCTTTGGGGGCCAAAACCCCTAATCATAATCAAACGAAGGGACTTGCAAAGGACAATAAAAAAGTTGTTACAACACCTTAGGTCTACCCTTGCATTAATTAGAATTAGATAGCTCCTAACACTAAACTATCTAGAGACTTAGCATGCTAAGAAATTAATCTATGCTAAACCCAAAACCAGCCAGCCATAACCAATCACATGTCCTTAACACCAAACATCAGCCAAACTCGAGTTCCATAGCTACATTATCGGTATCTGCATACTCCCATAGTGCCAAACACCAATTAAAACGGATTGGGTGCAACCTAATTCTAACAGGCATTGTGCTCTATATATAATAGGCATGAACACAATAAAAAGGGTCCGTACGTTTACTATATTCGTTCTTAGTTTTTATTTTATATTTTCATTTTCATAATTTTCGTATTCAGTTAGAGACTACGCTACTGTACTTTTATCTTTTTCACCAAAAAAAAATTAGCTAGTTTTTTCTTACATGGGTTTAAGCTTCGGTGAAAAAGCTTAAAACACATCGGAGGTGTTTTAAGCTTTTTTCACTGTTAGAGTAATTTTACTAAAAATGAAAATAGAAAATGATAAAAGTACACAAAAAAAAGAATCTTTTTTTATCATCATTACAAAAATACAGAAAACAAATATGGTAAATGTAGGGGCCATTTCTTGCACTTTAGATATCCAAGTTTCTGCTTCTCTCCTTTCTCCTTTTACCAACCGTACCAATTTCAGCATTCATTCTTGTAGTGCATCTATATCTACACTACTTAGAAAAGTATGAATGTTGTATATCATTTCTGGACGATTATATCCTTCTTTAATTACGTCAATAATACTTTTACCCTTTCTTTATGACTCCCTTTCAAATTTGGTTGAAATTAAATGAACATTGGGTAATAAATCTATTCTAAACATTGAGAAATGAAAAGGGTGATGAGAAAGGGGGGGGGGAAAAAAAAGCCAATCCCTCTATTACTCCCTTTTTAATTGGTTGAAATGAAATAAACATTAGATAATGAATCAGGTAAAGAGAACTGATTTTTTTCGCCTTCAATTTTTGAGTTAGCAAACAATTAACCAATTGAAAAACTGAAAAATAAAATCAAAACAAAGAAACTGAAATACGAGAAAAATCGGTTAAGAAACAAAAAACTGTTGGACAAGCAAAAATATATAAAAAAAGAAAATCAGGGTTAAATATGACATCAACTTTAATTGAAATTATGTTCAGTTATTATAATTGAAGACCAGGTACGTTGCATTTCATATTGATGAATGCAAAGCACCATGTCTTGAAAATTAGAAATCTTAAGTCTATACCATAAACTGATTTGACAAATTACAAAAATAAAGACGTAGATTCATTCTTTTCATTTCTCCACTAGTTTTGAACTCGTGCATTGCATAGGGGAATAGCACGGGAAATATTTTTAATAATAATTGGTGAAATGTTCATTAAGGAAGGTCATATATGACTATTAATAATAAAAAAAAATAGTAAAAACAATGTCATGTGCAGGTTGCAACAATTGCAATCTAACCAAACTATCAAGTTAGAATTACAGCACTTGTGTTTCAACCAATTTAATAATCATCGAGTGAACAAACTTAAGAAGAAATAAATGTAAAATTGTAATATCCCGAAAAAAATTTCGAAACGTTAACGCTCAATCAATCGATAACGTAATCATTTAATTACCTAAATTCAATAAGAAAACCCCGATGTGTATCAGAGCTTCTACAACAACTCAAAATCTCAATCACGCTTTTTTTAAATAACACTAAAATTAAATAATCGTAAAACTAAGTTAAACATTACTTTCCCTCGCAGGGGCTTAACTAAAATAAATCATAAAAATTTCCAGTCAAATTCTTGTTCATGCTCTAATCACTCAAATATCCTGATGCTGATGATCACCTGCGGAAAGGAAGTTAAAGGAGAGTGAGCTTTTGAAAGCTCAGCAAGGTCGATCAAAGATTTTAAAACAACAAAATGATTCGGACGAGTTTTATCTAAATTCAAAAGAAACTTTTTTAAAAGCATCTTCAATCAAACACAGCGTTTTGATATAGACGAACGATTCAAACGATTTTGACATTCAAGTCAAAACAATTAAATATTTTTGAGGAATTTTGCTTTTGATGAAATCACTGCGATACAATATAAACACAGGGACGAGTATTCAACTCAATCCTTTGAATCAAGAGTTGTTTCAAAGTAATTCAAGTGCAATAAAACATAAATAGGAAACATTGAACATGAGCAGTACAATATAGCAAAGCCACCCCGGTAGTGTTCGATACGATTTACATATGCATATGTATACTGACTAGTCCATCTAGGTACTAGTTTAACCCAACCAACAGACCATCCTTATAACTCTCAGATTACTGACTCATGTCAATATTCAAGTAATTTAAACACAAGTTAAAATATTTTACAATGATTGAATTAAATAAACAGATGAGAATAATGAATTCCAAACAATCGCTATTAGGCTCAAATTAGGGTTTTATGGACAGTTTCAAAACATCTTTTATATCAAAAATAAAATCGAATCAATGTACTTCATAAAACTTTCGTAATAAAGCATTTGCAAACAAAACGATGAAGTAGGATTTGGATAGAATTCCTTACCTCGATTCAAGCTAAGCAATGCTAATTGATCTCAATCCAAAAGTCGTTGAATTAACCTAAATTGGAAATTTTATTTATTAGAAAAATAATCTACACTACTATACTATAAACCCTAATATCAACTACTCAAACGACGCTCACTTCTAACTCCGGAACGTCGTAACCTAAAGCGGTTCCCGCACACACCAACTTAACCGAAAATTTCGTACATTCCTTAACGCGTAACGGTATCCCAAAATTCATAATAAATTATAATAAAACACTTTTGTAGCTTAAAATATTATAACAAGTAAAATATGAATTTTTTGAATTTTAAATATTTTTGAATTAAAAATAATTTCTTTACATGCAATAAAATCCATAAATAGCGATAATTACTTCTAACTGAAAATAAAGTACCATAATTTTTTCTAATAACTTTAAAATATATATAAAAAATTATAGAAATTATAATTAGCATTTAAAAGGCATTAAAACTATTTCTAAATTATTCATTTTGCTAAAACCATTGTAATACAGAAACTATAGTAAATCAACTCTAAAAATTACCAAACTAAATCTGGGACTTCTTTATACTAGAAAAGCATTACTCTAAGTTTTCTAGAATATTTTCATGAGTTTAAGGCTCTCAAAGAATTTTACAATTTTAAACTTACAGAAAATATTAAAAATACATATAATTTCAGAAAATTATGAAATTTTGCCACAAACTCTAATATGACCTAATGTACTATGCTGAAAAGTTTTACGAGTTTACGATAACCGTACACTATTCACTTCACGGGCAGACCCTAACGCTAAGCTGTGGTACATAACACACTCACCCACTTGAAACCACCTACTCTCACACGGCAAGCCTCATTCTCCCAGCTTTTCACACAACACTTATTACCTCTGTTCCACGCAGCCTCTCATGGCTGTCTTGCACCCATTTTTCATCTCACAAACACATATTTCTCCCACATATATACGCACATATACACTACACATCACAATAGTCCCCTTTTCCCTTGTCCCATACACACACGCACGCGCGCACACACACACACACAGCCCATTATACCTGCCCTCACAGAAACTCACACACACAGGCCATATACACACACGTGTTCATCACAAACACACACACACACTAGCTGCCTCATGGCAACTTCATGCACACATCGCTCACACATGCACCCAACAAATCTCACACACACCATAGGCTGCCATCTTGGCAATTCCACGCACATACCTATTTTTCACACATACAGAACACGCGCACATCCTGTAATACACACAAAACACACAATAGCTACACACACAAACATATTGTGTATACATATACAAGCACACAACTCACCCACACATTCCCAAAACACATAACACACACACACACATAACCCACACAAGCGCACGCACACATAGGGCTGTCTTCAAGGCAGCCGAACGTACACTCACAGCACGTCCAAACACACACTATCACACACCCACCTCCAACGTAGCACAAACATTCCCACTTCCCCCTTCACAGATATGTGTCCCTCTCTCTCTCTCTCTCTCTCTCTCTCTAGATCTAAACCCAAAGCCCCGACTGTAGTCTATGCTTCTTAAACACAAATTCTCTAATAAGTCTACCAAGGCATCAACCATAAAGACCCACCAGACTGAAGATCAAACCCCCAAACTCCCTCTTACCGTTTATGGGGCTATTTTGGCAGCCCCTCCCTCACGATACACACACACATACAGCACCACACTGCACTTCCAATGGCAACCCCTTTTTAACACACCTTACAAGCAACACTTCTCATAATATTATTCTATCCACACGCCCAAACACCTCTGCAAAACACTCACAGCATGCACCATTTAACACACCCTATACACAAATACACACATATGCGTCTACATCATACACACAGCAGCCACCGTGGCTGTCTACACTCATTACGCACACAGACACGTACACGGCTGAAGTTCAGTCATTCCTTCACCCATGAAAATAGTTTACAATATATATGTAATGCCCCCAAAAATTCAGAGCTCCGCCGCCCCAAACTCTCGGGTCGTTAACCTACCGGATCACATCACACCTGTCAAACCTGTTCACTAATGCATATTTCAAATCATCTAATTCAACATCAACTCAATTTCTTCAAATTACTAGATCACCAACTGCTTAGCTTAAACCATTACAGCTTAGGTTCTTCGCAATTCAAATTTCCTAAGAACGAAATTACAGTACTGACCCACGCAAGGGTCTCCCTACACAGTAGTTGTGGGCTCACCGGAACCTCACGCAGACTCTAACCCATTCCCGAACATGCTACAGCTTATCGTCACCTGTAGAAGGGAATCAAACGGAGAGTAAGCTTTTGAGAGCTCAGTAAGGTCGTACAAGGATTACAAAAGAGATTATAACACGACTCTGAAAAATCCAACCGACGATGATTTTCAAGACACTTCGAACGATCAAAATTCAATAATTACCCAAACTGAGCAAAGTTCATCAAAAATAAATACCAAAATACATATTAACAATCAGAACAGATCCAAAATGATCAATAAAAGATCCTTTTCAAGTCCGCATTTCCAAGTACCACGAAAATTTCCCTTGCTCAAGGAATTTCAATCCGAGCAGAAATTTATTTCAAAAATACAATAAAATTTCTCGAGGGATTTTAACCTAAGCAGAAATCAAATCAGATAATACGATAAAGGCTTGTCAGGGGATTTCAACCCAAGTACAAATCATTCTAGCTAAAGAAAATCAAAAATCAAATGTTGATCCTGGGCGATTGCAATGCCATTATGGCAAGCTCATATAGTGTACTCATGCATGATGTACTAAATAATTACTAGTCCACTTGGGTACTAGCCTACGTTTGATGCATAATTCAACCAGCCTTATACCACCTCCCCACTAAACAGGTACCCAGGTCAACACAGAAATTAACAATATCAATGAGCGTTAACATAAGCTCATATCCCCGAAATCAATTTGGGTTCTCATAAGAATAATCATACCGACACAAGTCAGCATTCGAGATTTTCAGAAGAAATCAGATTTTTTGAGAAGAAATCATAATTTCAGAAGAAATATCATAGATAAACAACAAAAACGATTATGAAAAGATATCAGATTTAGACATAACAATTCAGAAGAAATTAGAATTTCAGAAGAAAAATCACAGATAAACAACAAAACGACTGCGAATAATTATCGAATATAATCACAACAATTCGGGAGAGTGGATACAGACAATTATCAAATTTTCTCAGCCCGCAATTACATGCGAGCATCACAAGATTTCCAAATAACCGATTCAGGTTCAATATTAGGGTTTTCTGGGCAAGAATATGCTGACATCAATACATAACTCAGAGTTCGGCATTAGCCGTAAATATATCAAAGGAGTACTTACGAGTACAAGTAATTGAATAAGGATTCGGACAAAAGTCCTTACCCAAGGTTCAGATTGAATCCCTTACCTGGATCTGCAGCTAAATTATCCTAACCGGAAGTCTTTAGCTTTAACCTAAACGGAATAATCGAACCATTAGAATACAGCCTCCAGAACCAAAGTACAACTTAATATGAACTCACACATGCTCCCAAAATGAACCTCCCCTCACCGGGTATGTAAAATTACTGAAACGCCCCTAAGGTGTAAAATTACCAAAATGCCCCTCTCGGTCTTAAATTACCAAAACGGTCTTCTTGTAAGTAGAATCACTGAAATAAGCTTCCCATATGTTAATTTATGCAAAATACCTTTCTTAGGTCAAATTACCAATATACCCCTTCGGGCTGGTAATTTACCAAAACACCCCTGGGGGTTTCCAGCACCAGAAAAATCTCAAAAATATCTTAAACCGCTATTTTAAGCATCCCGATGTTATTTTTGGCGTAAAAAGTATTTATAAATTTTTTGTCCAAAAATCCCGAACCGGTGTCCGGACTAAGCGCAAAAAGGCCAGTTTCGCGAAAAATACCTATCGGCCTCAGAATGACCCAAAATTTTATAATATGATGCCTATCAGTAAAATAAGATTTCACTGAAATTTTCAGATCAAAATAGCTTGTTTTGCTATGCTAAATAAATTCAGAATTTCTCCTAATTGATACCCTAATTTAGCGCTCATCTCGGACGCCGAAAATTCCCAAACTTTTCCAGAGTGTACATCTCGAAAAAATACCTGGGGTTACTATTCTAGAATTTGCCAAATTTTGGTCCAAACAATTTATAAAAATTCATTGAAAAACTGTCCAAATAGTGTTCTACCTTTAGTGACACTTACGGTCACTATTCACGATCAAAACACCTACTATATCACCTTTAAACACACACATTTCGTCTTCAACCTCCAGCCGAAGCACACCTGGGCACATTCCTCCTTCAATCACCCCTAAATTCCTCACTTTTATGCACTTTAACCACTAAATTTCATTACAAACTATACATTAATGCCCTAAACCCTTTCAATTTACACAATTACACTAATTGAATTCAAACCCATTAATCAAATTGAAGAACACACACTAAAACACGCTGAAACACACACCCACGCACACTGAACTCCCACCAATTACGAAACCCTAATTAGTTTCGTTTTGCTTTGTTATTTTAGGTCTCATGTCCACGATTCCAACAAGGTTTCACCTCAATTCTTCATCCGAAAACACTCAAGTATATGAACCACACTGCCCAGCCATGTTCATGGCACTCCCGCACCTTGCACCAAGCTCAAACACACTCACAAAAATTGAATTTGCATATTAGGAAGGAAGGGGAAGATTAACCTTGAACTTCTCTTCAATCTCTCTCTTTCTCTTTCTCGAATTTGCTGCCCAAAATTCCTGGTTTTCCCTCTGTTTCCTTCTTTCTCTGTTTCGTTCTTCTTCTTTCCCGAAAGGGAAAGTTTCCTCTTTTGGTTTTTTGTTTGTTTTTTCTTTTTGTTTTCTTTCTTCACTTAAAGATCTTATCCTAATTTATTATTTTATAGTTTATTTCATTAGTCATCAAATAACCAAGGAGGAGGTGGCACCATCTTGTAACCAATTTTCAAAATTTGCAAAATAGCCCCTCGAATTTTCAAAAATTACAAAAATACCCCTAAAATTTCAAAATTTACATTTTTGCCCCAAAATTCTTTTAAGCTTCCACAAGCTTCTAATACCCAAGTATTGCTCAAAATTATCGCCCGTTTATTTTTCGCAGCCCAGATGGTATTTTTAACCGGCTCCCGAAGTTCGGGATATTACAATATATATATATATATATATATATATATATATATATATATATATATATATATATATATATATATATATATACTCACGCCCTACTTCCTCTCTCATCCGGCAGCGCCATGGCTGCTATAAGCAGACCCCAAAAACCAATCATACAGGCCAAGAATTTAGCCATGCTTGCCCAACACCGACTCATAGTTCACACATAAACACATGCGCACACTAAACATCACACATTCAAATTTTACATATGTATCTATCACATACACACTGACCCAACAATTTAAGCCCCTTATTCCCTAAGACAACAGATTTATCTGAGAAGGAATGAGAGTCTTACCATTAATTGAAAATTTTCGGTTGGATTCGCACTTCGCTGGATTTCCAACATATGTCTCCCAACTCTTCTTTCTCTCTTTTTCAATTTCTTTGTTACTTTGTTTCTTTCTTCTATTCTCATGAGCCACCCCAGCCTTTCTCTTCCTCTCTTGTTGTATGTTGTATGTTGTATGTTGTAACTGAAAATGCCCATTTCTCTCTCTTTTTTGACTGTAACTAAAAATGAGAATAAATCCCGATTACTTCAATTCTCCTCCGTTGTTCCCTCACTAATTTAGTTTTTCATAATTAAAGAGTTGACATTATATTTATTATTTTTAACTAAATCAGATTTCAATTATTTTATTTATTTATTTACTAATCCCACTTCACTAAGTGTCGCTAAAAATTACCGATAGAATTCTGCCATGCTAACTGTCACTAAAGACCCAAATCAATTTCACTTATAACGGCTATCTGAAATTATAACTTATAGTTTAAAAAAAATGTGGCTAAAAGTTGCCGCTACTTAAAATATCGGTACTTACTAATAAATTTCATCGCTAAAAATTTTAATTTAACCCATTAAAGTATAAGGGTGCGGGGTGCTACAAAAATAGTTGACGAAGTTTTCCAATAACAACATTCACTTTGATGCCTCTAACGCTGCAAATATATCACATTTAGACGGATTATTAAAAACAACATTGCACCAAACAAAAGAGTATAACATACCTGGCCCAAAAAGTATCCATTTGTATCCATCAGCATGTCTTCAAGGTCGTTCCACACCTTCAACAAAATTTCTTTCAATTTTTTCCAACATAACTGCCAAATCTCTCATAATTATCTCTAAACAGTAATGTTGTCACTAAATTACTGTGTAAATGACAACATTAATGTTGTCAAAAAATGTTCCCACAATCCAATACCAAATGGATTGAAAGTTTGAACCTCTGTGTATTAGCCAAAGAACTACTGAATAGGTCACAATAATGTCCTACACTAAACACAACAGACAGGGTAGAAACATCACGGGCAAATACCAAACTTTTTTTATTTACGACAATCCAATACCAAATGAATTGAAAGTTTGAAGATGCAGCAGAACATATAAATCAAAGGCTAATATATGAAATATACATCAATTCCCACCCCACCACAAAAAGACATCCCAAAATAATGCTGAAGGACACCTACAGCAAGACTAAATATCATCAAAACAAAGTCTCCTCCTTTCATAAGATTTAAATAAACTGGATAAGGGCATAATCCTATAAAAGCTAACAAAAATCCCAAGAAAAATAACAAAGGAAAAGTCAAGTATATTCACTAAGTTTTTCACTGAATATAAACCTCACTTGAATCAAAAAAGGCCCTGCCATATCTCTCGTTCTTCACAATTCTAACAATAAAGACTGTCAATTAACGACTACCATATGGTAGATAATGTAACAAAAAAAAGACTACCACATTAAAAACATTAATGATTAATTTTAAAAACTAAAAATAATGTTGGAGGGCACCTAGAGCAAGAGTAAATATCATCAAAACAAAATCTCCTTCTTTCATAAGAAGTAAAGCAATTGGTTAAGGGCATAATAATCCTACAAAAGCTGACGAAAATCCCATGAAATACCAAACGAAAAGTTAATTGAATATGTTCACTAACTTCTTCACTGGATATAAACCTCACTTTCAATAATAAAAAAAAAAAGACCCTACCACATCTCTCGTTCTTCACAATTCCGATTAAACAAATGAAAAGCATAGCTTTTTCAAGGAATATAAAGTTTACATCTTATTATTAGTTGTAACAACCACACAAAAAAAATGTAGCATATTGCTAATACTTGCTAATAACTTTGTATTGAACATTCATATGAGCCATCACAATACGAAAGAGGAGCAGGAGTAGCAGCAGCAACATTAGTACCTATGAATTCGACAATGCTCCACCCACTTCAATGTTGCTGCCAACCTTTGAATCGTTCTTAGAGAACGCATAAATTTTCTGAAAAAGGAAAAAATCCCAAAGTAATGAGAATTAATTAGTAAAATAAAATGTGACAATAATTCAAGAAAAATCTCGCCAAGGCAAACTGTAATGAGGAACACTTACTGGCAATGCTCCACTCACTTCAATGTTGTTGCCAACCTTTAAATAGTTCTTAGAGAACGCATAAATTTCTGAAAAAGGAAAAAAAATCCAAAAGTAATGAAAATTAATTAGTAAAATAAAAGATGACACTAATTCAAGAAAAATCTCACCAAGACAAACTGCAATGAGGGACACTAACTGATATAAACTGAAATTTTAAAACTCAAGGAGCTCCATCCACTTCAACGTTGTTGTTAACGTTGCTAGAAGACTCTTAAATTTCTTTAAAAAAAAATCCTAAAGTACACATAATTAATTAGTAACAAAGATGTAACATTAATTAAACCAATAATCACAAATTTGGGTACCATAGAGAGATATCAGAAACTGAAAATGAAATTTTAAAAAGAGGAAGAAAAAAGAATTGATTACAAATGAAGGGGCCAAGGGAGTGTAGAAACATCAATGCTATGAGGAAACAAAAAACAATCAAATAGCAAACATTGAACATTATCCATGAGACACTACAAATAAAAGGATTATTTCACTAAACCAAACAAATAGAACGAAAGAAAAAAATACAGAAACATGTTTACAGAAAGCCCAAAACCCAAAACAGTAAAAACGTACCAAAAATAGAAACATTTGCTAATTAAATGCCACCCATGAAAGAAAAAGAAGCCGATAATGCAAAGAAAGAAAGTGTAACGACGAATCACGCATCCTGATTTTGTTGGTATGTAAAAATACAAAGTTAAAGAAGCCGATCAACACGTCCCTCGTAGATTCATCTGAAATACACACCACACAATAAATCACTCAAATTTTAAAAAGAGAAAGAAAAAGTGTTGATTTACTCACCTAAGTAAACTGCAACTCTTATTCATTTTCTCCTTCTTGTTGGTGCAATTGTGGAGAAGATACGTAAAGAGAAGATACAAATCTAATTATATATATATATATATATATATATATATATAATTATATGAAAGTCGAAGCTGAGAGAATGTATCTACGTCACTGCCTACGTGGACACTTTCTTTTTTTTGCCATGTGGATTAAAAAAAATTACTCTAATATATTTACTTCTAAATTTATATCCCTAAAATTTAGTCATTTCAAATGAGTGATTGAAGACATTCGTACACATTAGTGTTACTTGATTTTTCTTTTAAATTTAAAAATTTTACCATCATCATCTTTTCCATTAATCTCTCAAAATCTCTCCCTGAATCTCTCAAAATTAACTAATTATAATATTATAAATATATGTTATAATTGTCTCGTCAATCCTACCATTTGTTTTATTCAACATTATGAACCTAATCTCCACCTCAAGCGTTTTTGGCCTAGAAATTGAAAATTTTAGGAGTTAGACGCCAACATCGATTCAAGAAAAATTAAAGTGCATTTCTTAGTTGTTATAGAATTTTATAATCTTATGTTATCCACAGTATCTTTACATAGAAAGAATGGGCCAACATAGACCTAAATTTGTATTTTTTATTTTTATATTACTTCTTTAAGCTTTTCATTTGTTACCAAATTTGTTTATTTTATTTTTCCGTGTGCACAAGTGTTAACTGTTTTCTTTATCCCATGTACAATATTTCACGACTTTCGTTCTAATAAAAGGGTACTAAATTTTATTTTTTTATTACTATTATATCACAACATAGGTACACTTCAAAAGTATCGCTTATTTCATCTAACGTCTTATTGCACGAAAAAAAATTTTTAGATCTCGCTTATAATTTTGACATTCGAAGAAATTCACGTTCTTTTTCGTATTTTTTGATATATAATAATTCATAAACAGTTGTATTATAAAATTCATTCAAGCAGTCAAATAATTTTTGCACAGTGTTCCGTGTGCAATGCGCGGGATCAATGCTAGTTCAAATTAGTTGAATAGGTGAGAAAAACATGTGATAAAAAAGGAAAACAAAAATTACATTAAATTAATTTTTTATAGTAAAAAATCTAGATAACATATAAAGAGATAATTATGCAACAAAAATAGATGAGTTTGCAACTAAAAAGGAATTCAAATTTAAATTAGTTGAATAGGTAAGAGAAACATGTCACAAAAAAGGAAAAACAAAAATATAGTAAAATAAATTTTTTTATCTAGTTAGCATATAAAGAGATAACTAAGCAACAAAATTAGATGATTTTGGAATTCAAATTCAAATTACTTGAATAGGTGAGAAAAACATGAGACAAAAAAGGCAAAATCTAATAAATTAAATTAGAGTTTTTTTTATCTACGTAGTAGAAGGAGAGACTGACCACGTAGGCGGTGACGTAAACATTTTCTCTCAGCTTCGGCTTTCATATATATAATTAGATTAGATTTGCTTTTTTCTTTTCAGCAGTACCATCAAACATTTCTTTAATCCAAAAGCCTAGATAGAAGGTTTTTAAACATTGAACTGATTACAATTACGAACTCAAATATACATTTCTTCTAAAAACAAGTCACAAAACAAATTAAACATAACTGAATTATATTATTCGATCCACAAAAGGCTAATGATATCACATAAAATATTACTCCCGACCACATGTACGTGCAACGCACGTGCTTCATATCAGTCTTAGTAAGTTAGCCAATGTGGCACACGCGATACACTTGCAAAATTAAAGTTACCAATGTGAATTATGAGAAAAATAAAATTACGTATAAGTATTTATCGTCGCATTTGATCAAATTGCAAGAATAAAGTTAAGATATAATATTCGCACACCATGCTTGATATTATGATTTTCATAATAGCAACCATTATTTTTAAATATATCTTGATTACATATTTGGGATGTATTTTCATTACATAAGTAGTTATGTAACATCAAAGATGTGTTACACCAAAGGAAGTTTTTCGTTAATAAGTAGTGTGTATATATATATATATATATATATATATATATATATATATATATATAAGTGATATTTCAAAAAAATTTAAAAATTAACACAAAATAAAAATATTAAATGGTAAGTAACTACCTATAAAAATATTTTTAGTTTTCACAGGTTAAAATTTATCAGAAAATATAGTTAAAAAAAGTTAAAGGCCAAATTTGATACGATAATAATATTTTGCTAACTTATTTTTAATACATATGGCTAACTTATATCTTTGTTATTTATGATTCATTCGACTAAATATGTCAATAAACACGTATATGTAATGTTTGATTTTCTTTAACAAAATTTATACTATTAATTTTATTTTCGCACATAAATCGCATGTGTCATGGTAACTCGTAGATAATGATACGAGTAGTTAGTTATTGAATGTAACAACGTTATGTGCAATTTAGAAGAAAATTATAAGTTTAATTTTTAATAAGATTTTGTTTGATTTGGTTCAAGATTTTTCAAACTATTATTTAATTTATAACTAGCTTTGATCCCGTGCGTTGCACACAGAATATTTTTAAACCACTAAAATTTTTAATTTAGATATAGTTATGAAATTTCCAGAACTGATAATGAACAATACAATCAGTACAACTGATGTTAATAAAATCAATTGCTGCATCATAGTCCAATCATTGTTTACTAAGAAAATATGAAAGAAACTGATGTTGTAGTCTCTCATGAATATTGAAACTCTTATACGAGAGCTGCAAGAAACAGGAGAACCGTAAGTAGCCATTACCTATCATTTTTCTTTATTGAACAAAAAATCTTAAGACTTGAGAATTTTCTCTGAAAATGAAGTGCTTCGATAAATTGTAGGCAAGGCATAGTGGCAAAGGCAACAATGTAAGAAATAATTTCAATGGACAATATCACTCTCAATCGAAAAAAGACCTCACATTTCTCTCGTCCTTTAGAATTTCAACAATAAAAACTACTTTACCAATTAACAACTACCACATGTATGTAATCAAAATGTATATCTAATCTGAAAAAGACTACCATACTAATAATGCTAATGGTGAATTTTGAAAACTCAAAATCCAATAAAAGCTGATGAAAATCCCATAAAAAAACAAAGGAAAAATAAAAAGACTGCCATATCTCTCGTTGTTCACAATTCCAACAACAATAAAGACTACTTTACCAATTAATGACTACCATATGGTAGATAACAAAAGTAAATGCTGCCTAAAAGAGTACCACATTAACAATGTTAATGATATTTTAAAAAACTAAAAATTCTGTAAAAGATGAAGACCCTTACAAAATAAAAAAGGTAAAGTAAAACTGAACATTCAAATTAATGAAATTAAAAGCACAACTTTATAAAGTAATAAAAAACTTGACCTTTTTTATTATTAATTGTATAAACCAAACATTAAAAAAAAGTTTTCATCTTCTCATAGATAATAACCCATAGCCACTGCGCCACCATGACCATAACCTATGTGAAACCCTTTATTAGGAATAAAGAACTACGACATATTTAACCACATTGCTAATGCTCGCTAGCACTATAAGAAAAAAGGCTTTTTTCCATTATATACCTAGAAAACGGGTAATTTCGGATAACTCGAAAATCGGCCCGAACCTACCCGAAAATTACAGGTCGGTTCGAGTACGGGTCAAATTTTTGCGGGTATTGAATATTGGTACCTGTACCCGGGATTTTGGACCGGGTACGATTTGACCCGCAAGTACAGGCTTATTTTTGCCAGGTCTAGTGAACAGGGACGTTTCAGTCGCCAGACACTTGTAGGCCATCCCTCTTTCTCTATGTTTTCGTGTGTGTAAAATTTTTTATCTTTGGTTAAAAACTTACCTATCTTACTGTATTATGAATATGTTAGGCCATACCGGTAGTCTTTTGCAGATTGCTTACCACAACGAGATCAAATGAAGCAACTTTAACCAGCCGCAAGGGGTCATGGCTTGTTAAAATCAAGAAGAAGTGTGGCCAAGAGGAAATTTGTTTCGAAGAGGGTTGGAACAACTTCGTGCAGCAGCATGACCTCAATGAAGGGGACTTTGTAATCTTTGAACACAAGGGGCATATGCGTTTTCAAGTGCTGGTGTTTGATCAAAGCACTTGTGAAAAACCTTTCCCCCAATGTTGAACAATTTCTATTAAACTCTGAATAAAAAAATTAATCGCATTTTGAACAATTTTGTGTTATTTGAATTTGTTTGATAATTTTAGGTTCTTAATTGTGCATATGAGAATTGTGATTATTGATCGATGATTTTAGGTTAGGTTGTTAATTGATGATTTTTTATTGTTAATCGTACATTTGAGATATTGAGATTGCTGATTCCGTCGCTAAAACATTTTTTCATCGCTAATTTCATAAAAAAATATTTAAAATACGTAAAACATAATTGACGACGAAAAATTGATCGCTAAATGCCTGAAAGAACCGCTTTAAGGGACACCGTCCGCGTCCGCTACACTGTGTAGCGTACAGCACAACAGAAACTCTCAACTTCAATGCTTAATTTTTTTTGTGTGTATGGATGTCCGCTACACTGTGTAGCAGACGGCGCAGCAGAAACTTTATGGACGTCTGCTACACTGTGTAGCGGACAGCGCAACAGAAACTCTCAACTCCAACACTTAGAAATTTTACTTAGAAATTTTTTGGGTCTATGGATGTCCGTTACACTGTGTAGCGGGCAGCGCAGCAAAAATTGAAAATTTTTGTATGTGGATGTCCGCTAGACTGTGTAGCGGACAGCGCAGCAGAAACTCTCAAGCTCAACACTTAAAAAAAATTTTGGTCTATGGAAGTCCGCTACACTGTGTAGCGAACGGCGCAGCAGAAACTCTCAACCTCAAACACTTGAAAAAAAACTTGGTCCATGGAAGTCCGCTCCACTGTGTAGCAGACGGCGCAGCAGAAACTTTTTGGTCTATGGACGTCCGCTACACTGTGTAGCGGACGACGCAATAGAATCTCTCAACTTCAACACTTAGAAAAAATTTTGGTCAATGGAGGTACACTACACTGTGTATCGGACTGCAACAAAGAATTTATTGAATTTTCTCCCATTTTGTTTTCCACCATTCAATCATTCTCAATGAGAGCAAAAAAACCCAAATATATACTTCAACTCAATTCAAAATCTAATCAAATCAACCCAAATCAAATGTCAACTGATTTCAACACAAATCAGTCAAATCAATCATCTTCAACACGAATCAACTGATCTCAACACAAATTTAACCAATGACATCTTTCATAAAAATAATCAAGATTTATTAAAAAAACTGATTCTAATAGTACAATGTCAACTGGGGTCCTCATGTTGAACCGAATTCTCGTCCTTAGACGGATTTTCAATAAATCTAACCGCTCTAGGCCGACCTTTCATAATTTTTCAAGTTATCCTGTATCTAAAGCCTTCTACGCATTCTTGACTCCAGACGGTCGCCTTGAGGCTCTCAGACCCTACAAATGTAATCTATGTACATGCAAACGAAGACACCGTAGTCCGTCAGGCCTTCTCTTCTTCAAACTAAATTGGAGCTTTGGCTGCGCCGATACTATTACATCACGGATAACATAGACCATGGCACAAAACAGATTCTGTGAGAAACAGAAAATGGCGTAAGACATGAGTTAACACACTTACAATTGGCAAGTTATAATAAGCATTAAACAACAATCGTCGTGGAGACTGTCAATGACTGATACGACTTTTTGGTTTATAGCAAACCAAGTACCAGTGGCTATCTCCTAAAAATGGGATTAGAAACACGTGCACAACCCTTGCGCTCACTGAACTATCCCTAGTAAGATACACTCGTAGGTTAGCGGACGGTCTCCACTGGCTTAACTTTTTCTTCCCTCTTCGTTCGACCCACTCATGCCATTCAGATACTAGGAGGCTGTGAAAAAAGCATCCACCATAAAAATGCCAGGATACTCGTTCAGCCACTCCCGACCCCTTTGCTTCAAAATCTCCAAGTAGTAGAGATGACACCGTTGTTTAACCAATCCCCCCGAGCCAGGGAGGACATTTTTCCCCTCGAGTAACAGTAATCCATGCTCTCCGGGTGATCCACACTATACGACGCTTTGTCTCGGGGGCCCCGCTAAAATAACACTCTCGGATTATTTGGTAATTATGCGGCTTTAGGGGCTTCAATGGATGCCCTTTGCGATATTGCCCTTAGGTGTCAACCGGGAAATATTGCACTCCTTCAGGGGGGTCGACCGGGGGATATTGCCATCTTTTGACAACAGATGGTCCCGCCCAAGGGACAATGGGCAGTGTCTCGGATAGATTGATGTTTCTGAAACCCCAGTCCTGCATGACTTGACTCTGAGAGAGGGGTTGGGGTTCCTAGTCCGGAAGCAAAGATAACGAGGGCGCACTGTACTCTTCTCAAGGTGCTTGAGCCTGACCCATGGTCCTTGGCAGTCCCCAATCACCACCCATTCCTGGTACAGAGGGACCACCGTATCCCTGGCTCACCCCCGAAGTCTGTCCCGAGGGATCACCGTATCCCTCGCTCACATAAGAGGGCTGCCACCCCCGATAACCCATTCCCGGGCTGACGCCCGAAGGCTATCCCGATGCTTGGCACAAAAAATTCACACAACCAAACGCCAATGCTTCAGCCTATTGGCGAAGCTCCTCGCCCATTGCATCTACCAGATCCTTCTGCTCGCTCAAGTTCTGGAAGAAGGCGAACGAGGCATTAACCTACATCTAAAGAGACAATAAATAAGTAACTTTATACACACACACACACACACACTTAGAATCATCAAATTCAATTAAAAGCACTCGTTGAGCAACTTACGAGCTCGCATGCCATACGCTCATTGATTTGACCTCTAGGGTGGTACTTCTCATCGCGTTTAAACCTTATTGGGGCTACTCTCCTCCGAATGATGCGGTAGTACCACTCACTGTACTGTTCGATGCTGATTACGGGGTCAGGCTCCGACACAATGGCCGCCAGCGTGTCCTGCCAAGAATTCAAAACCTCAATTTCTCGTGCGCACAAGTCGTGCGCATTCGCCTTGCCAAACCGTTCGACACCCGGTGAGTTCCTATTAAGCCTCATATCCGGCGCATCGGCTGGCAACCCCTACAGGTAGTCAAAATGGCGCACAGCGAGATCTGGCAACTGCCACTCTGCGACCTCGAAGTGGATCAGAGGTGTGCGTTACAACCCGGAGAGTGTGAAGACAAATAACTCTCCCACCCGTCGTGCGAAACGTTTGTACGGTGCCCATCGCATATGGCCTGGAGATAGCGAGTCGAGTTCCCCCCGATAGTATGTAATGTTATGATGGGGATCGTCTCTCCTCGGGTAGTGGCTGTCCTTCCGGCTGTACTCCCAGGTGCATAACCGAGGCCACACATTATCGGTTTCGTCCCTACGCCTGGGTGCGCCGGTAGCAAGGTGTTCATAAGACCACACCTGAGAGCAAAGACAAATTAAATAAAGTATCGTCAAAATTTATTGTCGATTCAACAAAAAAAATCGAGCACGTAATCAAGATTTGTATGATATACCTGCAATAGCGAGAGACATGCACATATAGCTTTGGAGTCGGGCCTCGTTGCCTTGTGCAATGCTCGGTACAGGTACGCAAGAGTTGCTGCACCCCAGGCATAATCCCCAACCTCCAACAGGTTACCCAACAACAGTAAATATTTGACGCTGACCGTATTCTTCGACGTTGTTGGGAACAGAATTGCCCCCATCACCCACAAGAGGAAAGCTTGTGTGTATAACACAAGCATCTGATCCGTGTAGTTATCAGGCAGAACCTTGTAGGTATCTACCAACCACTTCAACTTGATACCACCAGTGCTAAATTGATCCTAGGGTATCGAAGTAAAGAAGTCCCTAGCGGTTCTCTTATTCGTTGCTTCCGACAGAGGAGTTATTACCGGCCGCCCCGTCACCGGTAACCCTAAGATGAACCCTACATCTTCTAGGGTAATTGTCATCTCTCTGAGAGGGAAGTGAAACGTACCTTTCAACAAGGGCACCTATTAAGTGCCAGTCAAGGTGTTGAAAGATTTGCCCATGTGTGAAAAATCTCAAACCCAATCCCACGCAGTAATCTTTTCTGGTATTTGTTCAATTTCCAGGCTTTGAAATTATCGGATACTTCTACTATGTTGAGAAGTGCTCTTTCCTACGAATTAATAAATACAATTTAAGCAAAACAAACGGTATACAACGTTCGTAAGAATAAGAAAGTTGATAAAATATGTATCTTACTCCACCATCCCATATGAGCGTACTGATATGGTTTGCTTGGTCGTATAATACAGAATGATTTTCTGGTCCAGGTTAAAATCTATTTTTTGCAACTGAAATAATGAAAAAATGGCAAGGTTGGAAACATAAACATTCTCAAACATACAACGCTAACACATGCAACGTTAGCATGTGTTCATATAAGTTCATATGCTGTATATATATATATATATATATATATATATATATATATATATATATATATATATATATATATATATATATATATATATATATAGGGGACCGATCCACACCCACCGGTGGAGAAATTGTTATTTCTCCACCGAACCGCAGGTAAGAGCATCGGTTGGCCACGTGGCGCAAAAAGGACGAAAAAGGTGTACGGCCACTGCATTAATGGCAAAAAAGGCACGAGAAATGGCACGAGAAATGGTGAGAAAATGGCGAGAGAGAGAAAAAGGACACCAACCGCATGCACAACCAGCGGTTGGCATTAATATGCCTGCCACGTGCCGTCCCCCACCCCTGCCACGTGGCCCAACCCCATGGCCCCTGCCACGTGGCGTCCCCTCCCCCTGCCACGTGGCCCACCAGCATGGCCAACCGGCGGTATTGGCGATGGCCCTGCCACGTGGCATCCCCTCCCCCTGCCACGTGGCCCGGCCCAACCGCTGGTGGTACCAGCGGTTGGTCTCCCGCCCCTGCCACGTGGCGTCCCCTCCCCCTGCCACGTGGCCCAACCGCTGGTACCACCCGCGGTTGGTCCCCTCCCTCTGCCACGTGGCGTCGCCTCCCCTGCCACGTGGCCCAACCGCTCCTACAACCCGCGGTTGGTCCCCTCCCTTTGCCACGTGGCGTCCCCTCCCCCTGCCACGTGGCCCAACCGCTTGTACCACCCGCGGTTGGTCTCCTCCTCTGCCACGTGGCGTCCCCTCCCCCTGCCACGTGGCCCAACCGCTCCTACAACCCGCGGTTGGTCCCCTCCCTCTGCCACGTGGCGTCCCCTCCCCTCATCCGCAGGGCCCAACCGCTCCTACAACCCGCGGTTGGTCCCTCCCCCCTCCCCTGCCACGTGGCGCCCCCCCGCGTGATGCCCCACCTGGTGTCCTTCCCCACGATGCCACGTGTCGTCCTTCCCTCCCCCGTGATGCCCAACGTGGTGTCCTTCTGCCGAAATTTTTTTTTTTGCAGCAGCCTTTGACCGCATAAACACCCACCCTTCCTCACTTTTTTCTGTCTTTTTTCTTCTCTCTTCCTCGCTTCTCTCTTTATAATCCCCTCCCCCGAACCCTTCTTCTGCATCTTTTACCAACTTCCTTCGTACTTCATATCTCACCTACATAATCTCCATAACAATACAAATCAAAAAATTTTACGCTAGAAGATCGGTGGATAACCGCTAGAAGATCGGTAGTTTTTTCTTTAAATACATCAAGTCACAACAAGTAAGTATTTTGAATTTCCTTATAATTCAATGTTAGGTTTATACAAATCAGCGTATTACATTTATAGATTCCAAAACAGCGATTTTTTAGGGTGCCAAATATAGACAGTTTTTCACGAATTTATAAAAAATAGCTAGAGCTAGATTTTGCCAAAATGCAAAAAAGAGACCCTAGTTATTCTTAAAGGATCTGTCTCAGGTAAAAATTTCAGATTTTTCCAAAGACTGGAAAGGGGTTAACTGATACGGGGAACCTTGTAACTCTGCAGTGTATTTTAAAATATCAAGCTAGCGCGATTTCGCGCGAAACTTTTATGAGAATCCTAGGATGTTGGGAAGTTCCATTCCCCAGGAATTCGGGCCATTCCGAAGCCGTTACCTATTTTTTTGGCCGAACGGCCCTTTAAGCGCTTGATCCGGACACCGGTTCGCGATTTTTGGGCGAAACCTCCGTAAAATACTTTTTATGTCAAGAATGAATTCAGGAAGCCTCAAGTAGCATTTCGAAGCACTTTTGATATTTTTTTATGCCAGGGGGCATTTCGGTAATTCGCCGCCCCGAGAGGGGTATTTCGGTAATTTTACAGTGCTAAGTTTTTTGACGGACTTTTTAGTCCAGAAATATAATTACAAAACCTGAAATGTTGTTTTGAAGCTGACGTGGCGCGCGTAGGGGTGTTTTGGTAATTTTCCCGCGCCAAGGGGTGTTTTGGTAATTTTCCCGTGCCAAGTTTTTCAAACGACTTTTTAGTCCAGAAATGTAAGTAAACCACCTGAAATGTTGTTTTCAAACGACTATTTTGCTAGGAAGGATCCAGCTTAAAATTCATACCTTAAAATAACTTTTAGTTCAGGAAAGGGTGTGAGACACCCGAAAACTTATTTTGTTCCAGATGTTCTGAACCTTGTGACGCACCGGCGATGACTGCCAGGGGATATTTTGCATAAGTAGCGGGTGTTTTGGTAACTTGCCCCCTTTAAAATTTTTCCTGATATATTTGGTATATAATTGACGTAATACATTTAAAAACTTGACTTTAAAGCGGTTTTGAGGTGTTGGAGGTGTAGGGGCCATCGGGCTATATATTGCTATATAACCACGTTGGCGCTAAATTCAGTGGGAACTAGCGTAATTAAGCGTTCGGAGTGGTGGGAATTGAGGATTTGTTTTAATACATTGAAATAATGACTATTGCTAATGTGTTGGTAAGCTAGGTTAAAGATCCAGTTATAGTTTTGGAATGTAAATATTATGGATATTATGGACGCTAAGTTGGTTTATAATTATATTTTGTTCTTAAAGGTATGAATTTCAGCTCTGGACCTCATGATACATCAATCCTATACGATGACGATGACCACGTCGCGAGGCACGTATTTGACGGTGTCGATAGGGGTGTTTTGGAAACAATTCAAAGCACAAGGCACCTTGAAGAGTGGGTACTAAACGAGGAACAAATACAGCTATTACACCGTCAAAATTTAACCCTGTTCACCGATCCCGGGAAATGGTCTCGACACGACGATTGCCTTATATCCGCTCTAGTTGAACGATGGAGGAGCGAGACGAACTCATTTCACTTCCGGTTTGGTGAAATGACTGTTACGTTAGAGGACGTCGGATTTATACTTGGAATCCCATGTCACGGCAGACCCGTTACTTTGAACGTGCCGTCTGCATCCATAGCGAATATGGCTATGCAGTATTTTCCGGGAATTCCAAGGGCAGCGCTTACAACAAACGGCGTCAAGCTTAAATGGCTGAGAGAGCAGTACGGCGTGCTACCGGATGAATACACTCCTCAAGATTTCGTGACGTATACGAAGGCATTCCTTCTGTATATTATTGGAGCTATATTACTTCCGACGCATTCGAAAAACACGGTGCATCCGAAGTATATGGTGTTCTTGGAGGATCTTGAGGAGGTATACTCCTATTCGTGGGGTTCAGCTGTCCTTGCGCACCTATATCGAGCACTGCATAAGGCTACGAGAAACGGTGCCAAGTCCATTGCCGCCTGCCTGACTCTATTACAGGTATGAGCATTTATTTTCTTGGTAGGATCCTTAGTCAATATATTCGGGATTAATTACTAATTCCATATAATGTTTGCATTCACAGGTTTGGTCTTACGAGAGGCTACCCATGGGTCGTCCACAACCGTTGGTAGATTCCGATGAGACGTGGCCTAGGGTGTGGGCCTGGGGGCCTACGACCAACCGGAGGAGGAGACGGGTAGACCCTCACCACCATCTAAAGTTCTATCGGGGGGAACTAGAGATACTAGATGCATCCCAGGTGACGTGGCAGCCATATGGCAAGGTGATGCATCTGTTGGATGAGTGGTGTTGGCAACTTCCGGTGTCGTACGTGCTGGCAGGTTTGGTTCGGGTGCCGCTCATTCACTTCGAAGAATGTGAGTTTCAGATGCCCGATCGAGCTATGAAGCAAGCTGGCTGTCCACAAGGGATACCAAAACCCGCTGTAGACATGCGGCCATACAGGGGTGGTCGAGGGCCGAACTTCGAGGTGGCTGATGCCTTGATTTTGTTGGGTGACGAGGTGCACCAGTGGAATACCTGGCAGGAAACGTATGATAGCCTTGTATCGCTGAAGCACGACGGCATTAGTACTGAGGAATACTTACAGTGGTTTCTCAGGGTGACGCGCACGAGGGTGAATCGCCCTTCCCAGGTGAAGAAGACATCGTACGCGCCACGTGAGGTCTATGACCAGTTCTGGGCATTGGCCATTGTAAGTCATGCTAGTGTTGTTTGATAATTTATTTGCGCACCTTATCGACCATTTGTCAAATATGATTAGCCATATTTTCTATGCATGTTTTTTAGGTTGACCAGGGCATTGAGGTGTTCAAGCAGCTGGAGTCGTTTGACTGGTTTGTCGCGCAGGCTCCTGACAATCTTAAGAGGTCCATTGAGAAGTACAAGACTGAAGTTCAAAACTTTAGTCTTGCGTACCGGGGTTACGAAGGGGAGCCGTCTAGTCGCCCTCGTCCTGAAGCGTACGACTATCAGCCCCAGAGTCAGGTGTGGGAGTCGTCCGGTCGCCCTCTTCCTGACGCGTACAACTATCAGCCCCAGAGTCAGGTGTGGGAGCCGTCTGGTCGCCCTCCTCCTGACGCGTACGACTATCAGCCCCAGAGTCAGGTATGGGAGCCATATAGTCGCTTGCCTCCAAACGCATACGACTCTCAGTGCCAGAGTCAGCTTCCCCAAGTAGGAATCCAGGCCTCGCGCCCAAGCTTTCGGTCGGACAAAGGACAAGCGACGAAGCCATTGAGGTCGGACAAGATGGCTTGGATCGACCGGCACTACTTCGGGCATGAGCCTGTCAATTCAGCAGACTTTCCCCTTGCGACATTCCTAGGTCATGAGGATATCAGAACGTTGGCGCCGGAGACAGATCTTTCAAATTTTGTCATGAACGCTTACATAGAACTGCTCCGGATTAGAGAGCAACGTTTTAACCGTTCTGAATATCTGAAGCTTAACATGTATCCCACTCATTTTGTGGAATTAACGGTGAGAGAATTCACAGAATGGAGGCGAGGGGGCGGCAGGAGTAAGTGGAAACCAGGTCGAAACGTGTTAGGCATGATGAACGCAGACTATCAATGTCCCGCTGCTGATGCGAACCTTATCATGATACCCTGTCATCATGCAAACCACTGGTTCCTATTAGTTCTCCATCCAGCGTTCAGAACGGTTCACATATACGATAGCCTAAGGGAGGACGAGCCTGGACAGCTGCTGGCACAGATGTACAACGAGTACATCACTTTAGTGGTTAGTATTTATTTTTTGACCTTGGCTCATAGTATATTGTTCTTGTCTCATAGGCTTGATTCTCGTTTTTATTGTTGGATGCAGACTACTGTCCTCTCGCTAGCATGCGGACGGCCACAGGGTGACCCTTGGACGGTCGTGATGATAAAGGACCGACCAAAGCAATATAACGGTCACGATTGCGGGATTTACGTCCTCAAGTACATGGACTACATTGCTCGCTCGGAAGTGCTCAAACACTCCTCGTGGACTAGGAAGGATGCCTTGACGTTTAGGTATAGGATAGCCTGGGAGCTGAAAAAGAATGAAGCTAGACGCCTTCATTACCATTATCCTGACGTGCGTGGCTAGCTGCTGTGATGTTACAAAAAACTGTACCAAAAAGAAATGTACATAATTTTTCGCATGCTATGAATTTGGCGCTAAAATGTGCGCGAATATCCCTTTCATATGACGGCATTCGAAAAAAAGTGACAAAAAAAATTACAACTTTTTTCGGAAGCTATCAAATGGGGCCTAAAGTGTGCCCGAATAGGCCCTTCCTAGGAAAACTCAAAAATTAATGTGTCTCGTTTTTCGCCGAAAGTCTTACAAATGGGCTAACTAGCGTGCCTGAAGTGCAATGAGCGGAAAAAAAGTGACAAAAAAAATTACAACTTTTTTCGGAAGCTATCAAATGGGGCCTAAAGTGTGCCCGAATAGGCCCTTCCTAGGAAAACTCAAAAATTAATGTGTCTCGTTTTTCGCCGAAAGTCTTACAAATGGGCTAACTAGCGTGCCTGAAGTGCAATGAGCGAAAAAAAAGTGACAAAAAAAATTACAACTTTTTTCGGAAGCTATCAAATGGGGCCTAAAGTGTGCCCGAAAACGGAGTTACCAAAACTATCAATAATCCACAAACCAAATCACAAATTAAAGATTGCACAAACCAAATCACAAATTTAAACATTATATAAGTTCAATTTATACAACTGAAACATTAACCCTAACACTCTTCCTCATCATCGTCCTCCTCGACCATACTGCCAGGTTCGATACCTAACACTTTATAATGGTTTCTCTTGTCATGATCAGTCATCTTGTTACACAACGCACACTTTCGTAATTTTTTTTGACCCGTTGCTTCTTCAATCGGATTCTTCATGCGTATTGCTCGTTTTCGCCCTTTTGTTTGAGAAATAATTGGATCAAAAATGTCGTCCTCCTCACCTTGTAGGTCAGTGCCGTCAATGACTGGCTGTTTGGCTCGATTGAATCTACCGCCTGGAGTTGTCCGAGTAGTCGGAGTGTCCACAGTTTCTGGTAATGCCATCCTAAACTGTGCATGCTTAGCCTTATCCCGTGCGGCTGCTTCAACTTGATACCTGTACCCATCAAATGTCGACGCTGCATCCATTGATAAACCGTGCATGATGTTACAAAGGTGATTATATCGCAGCGTCTCAGATTGCTCGAAATCAACTGAAACATTGGGCACGTAAGGAATGTGACCGTGGACTCTGTTGGCTTCCTTCGTCCACCGTTCCAAGATATACGGTGGAGGGATTTCACTAGCATTCTTGGCGCTCAAAACCCTCAACGCGTGTCGACAAAGTATACCTTTATGCTCAAACAGTTGACAGTTGCAATTAACCAACCCGGTGTCCTTACAAACTGCTACGGTAAAATGTCGTCTGGTCCTCGGAGCCGACGAAGAGCACGGATTGGCGAAGTTCGTCACATTTGTCAAAGCATAAACCTTGATATCTCTGGTGGAATACTCGTGCAACTTTGTCATGCCATATTGATTCGACTTTAGTAGTTCCTCTTGAAACTGTCGAAACATTTCCTTGGTATAGACTTGAGCCGCATGAGCCTCTAAAGGTGAATAAACTAGTATAGCTCTTTCTTTGCAAACTGTAGCCGCGTCGGCTTCTCTCTCACGGTACAATTGCCTGTCAACGGCTTTCTGCATCTCTAGTACGAACTCCGCTATACTTGAAGACTGGCCTACGTACCCATCAAAGAATGAATTCATAGCTTCGCTTCTCGAGGTCGTAGTCATTCCGGCTGCAAAAAACTTCTTGGTGTAGGCACCGACCCACTGTGTCTTGATCTCATACAACGATTGTAACCATTCGTGATTGTGCAAATAGTAAGTATCCATTAACGTGGCCCACCTCTCCTCGAACACGTCTACCGTCAACGATTTCTTCACACATGTATTAAAGTCAGTCTTGAATGACGGATGGTTTGCATATACATGGTGAAGCCGTTCGGGATATTTGTTGCTTATGTGCCATGTGCACAGGCCATGGTGAGTATCTGGAAGGACCTTAGCGATTGCATTTTTCATTGCCAGATCTTGGTCGGTGATGATGGTCTTTGGAGGAATATGATACATTGCTTGAAGCCACGTTTCAAATAACCACGTAAATGACTCCTCCGTCTCATCCCTAAGCAGGGCAAAGCCAAACGAGATTGACTGATAGTGGTGGTTCACCCCGGTGAACGGAGCAAAAGGCATAGAGTACTTATTGGTGCGGTATGTGGTGTCAAACGTCACAACATCCCCAAAATTTTGGTAAGCAGCTCTAGAACGGGGGTCCGCCCAAAATATAGTACTAATGCGGTTCTCATCATCCAGTTGGAGACTGTAAAAAAATCCAGAATTCTCACTCTGAAGGGACCTGAAGAGATCAAGTGTAGTTTGAGAATCACTCTTACCGAAAGACTCTCTCCTCTGAGCACGAAGTTCATTTCGAAGGTCTACTTCGTTGAAACTCAACTTGTCAATCCCCCCAACCTGGCTTGAGAAAACCCCCATCATCTTAGAAGGTGGAATTTTAGCCTCGGCCATTGTAAAAATTAGTTGTCTGTGTGCCGCGCTTATTTCTCGGTGTTGATGAATTTGACCAATCTTACTGGGGGTCATCAACTGATGATTATGGCTCAACTCCACTCCTGTGACAACCCAATGGTTTTCATTTTTTCGGTGTACTGCATACACATGGGCCTTGCAGCCGGTACCCGGAAATGTGTCCCGTTTTCTTTGTCTTGTTGTCCCTTCGTCACTGATCCGAACGACCGGAGTTACATGCGGTGCTCCTCTATGACACTCAAATAGTCTTGCACAAATTTGATCTGTATTCGCCCGTTTTCTAGTCGTCTTAGTTCTAATACCGAAACCTATCGTTTTCGAATATGCTCTATAGTATGCTTCAACTTCGTCCAGTGCTTGAAAAACTTGACCAACGTAAGGTGGATCAGAACCTTCACAAAAATTATTTCCTCCAGTTGCATCCATATTTATACTGTAATCTAAAAAATAAAAATTATATCATTCTCAACAAGTCATAAATTTAAATAAAAGAAGAATAAAATTTATTTAAACCACCGTCTTTCGGGAAATTTGGTATAATGTAAAATTAGCAAAATAGCCCCCGATGAGCGGCAAATTACCGAAATGCCTCTGGGGGTTCATTATCACCCTAACGCCCCAAATCAGCTTCAAAACAACCTTTCAGGTGCTTTGCTTACATTTCTGGACTAAGAAATCCTTTGAAAAACTTAACGCTGCAAATTTACGAAAATACCCCTATCGGGGATGCGAATTACCAAAATGCCCCCTGACAAAAAAAATCTGAAAAGTGCTTTGAAATGGGATTTTAAGCTTCCTGAATTCACTCTTTAAAATAACTTTTCAGGTGTCTCACACCCTTTCCTGAACTAAAAGTTATTTTAAGCACAAATTTGTGTAATGTAAAATTAGCAAAATAGCCCCCGGGGGTTCATTGTCACCCTAACGCCCATCAAACCAGCTTCAAAACAACCTTTCAGGTGTTTTACTTACATTTCTGGACCGAAAAACTTTTTTTCGGGAAAATTACCAAAATACCCCTCGCGGGGGGGCAAATTACCAAAATGCCCCCTGGCTTCAGAAAATATCAAAAGTGCTTTAAAAAGCTATTTTAAGCTTCCTGAGTTCATTCTTGATCTAAAACGTATTTTACGGATTTTTCGCCTAAAAATCCCGAACCGGTGTCCGGATCGAGCGCTTAAAAGCCCGTTCGGCCAAAAAATTAGCTAACGGCTTCGGAATGGCCCGAATTCCTGGGGAATGGAACTTCCCAACACCCTAGGGTTCTCATAAAAGTTTCGCACGAAATCGCGCTGTCTTGATATTTTAAATTACACTGCAAAGTTACAAGGTTGCGCGTATCAGTTAACCCCTTTCTAGTCTTTGCAAAAATCTGAAATTTTTACCTGATACAGATCTTTTGAAAATAACTAGGGTCTCTGTTTTGTATTTTGGCAAAATCTAGCTCTAGCTATTTTTTATAAATTCGTGAAAAAACTGTCTAATTAAGTTTTCACCTTTAGCGACAATTACGCCCCGCAATCAGCTGCAAAACAACATTTCAGGCGTTTTACTTACACTTCTGGACTTAAAAGTCCGTTGAAAAACTTTTTTGGAAAAATTACCAAAATACCCCTCTCGGGGTGGCAAATTACCAAAATACCCCTGGCTTCAGAAAATATCAAAAGTGCTTTAAAATGCTATTTTAAGCTTCCTGAGTTCATTCTTGATCTAAAAAGTATTTTACGGATTTTTCGCCTAAAAATCTCGTTCGGCCAAAAAATTAGCTAACGGCTTCGGAATGGCCCGAATTCCTGGGGAATGGAACTTCCCAACACCCTAGGGTTTTCATAAAAGTTTCGCGCGAAATCGCGCTGGCTTGATATTTTAAATTACACTGCAAAGTTACAAGGTTGCGTGTATCAGTTAACCCCTTTCCAGTCTTTGGAAAAATCTGAAATTTTTACCTGATACAGATCTTTTGAAAATAACTAGGGTCTCTGTTTCGTATTTTGGCAAAATCTAGCTCTAGCTATTTTTTATAAATTCGTAAAAAATTCTATTTCTGACGCCCTAAAAAATCGCTATTTTGGAATTTTTCGAATGTAATACCCCGATTTGTCAAAACGTAATTTTGACGCCCTAAACACGAATTTTAGACTATTGTAAGAACAATTTAAGCGTAACACAATTTAAACAATCAATTGGTATGAACAAATTGAAAAATACTTACTTGTTTTAACTTGATATATTTCAAGAAAAATCCACCGATCTTCTAGCGGTTATCCACCGATCTTCTAGCGTAAATTTTTTTTGTTTGTATGTAGGTGAGATAGGGAGAATGAGGAGGGTGGAAAAAATGATTCGGGGAGGAGGGATTTTATAGAGAGAAAAGTGAGAGAGGAAGGGAAGAACCGTGAGTGAACAGCAGGGAGGGGGATGGGGGAATGACACGTGGGGGTGGGGGGTAGGGTGGTAATGACACGTGGGGGAAGAGGGGGTTCACGGGTGGGGGAAGGGGGTTCACGGGTGGGGGAAAAGGACATAGGGTGGGGGCCACGGGGTGGGGGGCAAGGGGGTGGGGGGCAAGAGGGTGACGCGTGGGGGGGGGGGGCAAGGGGGTGGGGTCACGGAAGGCAATAATGCCAACCGCATGTAGGAGTTGCGGTTGGGCATTATTGCCACCATTTTCTCACGAGTTTTTCATTTTCTCGTGATATTTTCGTGAATTTCTCATATTATTTTCGTCCTTTTTCGTCCCTTTTCGTCCTTTTTGCGCCACGTGGCCAACCGCTGCTCTTACCTGCGGTTCGGTGGAGAAATTGTTATTTCTCCACCGGTGGGTGTGGATCGGTCCCCATATATATATACATAAAAACAGACACGGAATCGAATTTTACAACTGAAATCACATGAACAAATAATACGCAACATACACATATATATAAATTGACAAATGCTAGCATAATCCGGTGCATACATATTCAAAATCATGCATAAGCCGCAATACTCATAACAACTCTAAATTATGAACAAATAAAGGATTAGTTTGTAAACTTACGTGATTGATGAGACGATTAAAGGATTTCTTGGGAAGAAATTGCACAGATCTGCTTGCCAACACCGCTAAAAAAATTGTGAGAAGAATGAATGAATAAGAGTTTCGAAGTAGGGTTGTATATGGGTTAAGTCTGTTACATAGTATAGTGGACAGTAAAAACCGTCGACCAAACAAAAGTTGTCCACTACACAGTATCGCGGACGGTGAGATAAGGATAAAGCAACGGTCCTGTCGCCCCAGAACTGGTGTGACAACTGTCAGGAGGGTTGTAAATGACTTGACCACCGTCAAGCGAAAAGTCGTCTGCTACACTCTGTAGCGGACAACTTTTTGACTGTCACATGCCAGGCCAAAAAAGTTATTCGCTTACAGTATAGTGGACGAGGGAGGAGGGGCAATATGGTAAAAAGGTCCATCCGCTACACTTTGTAGCGGACAACTGACAGCTTTTGAAAAAAAAAAAAGATCTGGTCCGTAGATTGGGTATTTGTAACGAATGATTTTGTGGAGAGTGGGTAGTTATATTTTACAATTTTGTCCTCATAATGGACACGTGTCAACGTTGGAGTCACTTTCAGTGTAACACCAAAAGAGTACGAGTCGTCGTGACATACGCGGTGCGTGTGTAAAAATAAAATTATAAAAATTTATTATCACATTTGGTAAAATGAATTTTATATTAAAAACACAAAAAGTAATTATTCACTATTTAAACTTTTGTTTTATGAAATTTTCAAAAAAAATAATAATTTCACTTCTCATCATTCCAGGTAGTTACGTAACACCAAATCATATTTTTTCTTTATATATGATAAATATAAATATAAATAAATATATATATATATATATATATATATATATATATATATATATATATATAAATTAAATTTGAGTCTTAATATCGAATCAAACTGAACCGTACCATGCAAACATGCCGAAGTATATATAGTTGAAGTAATTCGAATAACAAATATAGAAATGTTTTCTGGTTCGCCTCCACACTATAATCTAGAGATGTCAAATGGGCCGGGTGGCCCGCGGGCTGGCCCGGCCCGTTTTTGGGCCTGGGCTGACCCTAACCCTTAGGGCTTGGGCCAGGGTCAGGGCCAGGCCGAATTCTTTGAGAAACGGGCTCGGGCCCGGCCCGACCCTAAAACGGCCCTTTTTTGGCCCGGCCCTAAAATGGCCCGGGTTTGGCCCGGCCCGGCCCCGTTAGCCCCCCCCCCCCCTAATTTTTTTTCTTTTCTATTTTTTTGAAGTCTATTTTATTACATTATTATTTTTTTGATATTTTGGATCTTTTTAGTTAAATTAATAGTTTTTGAAGTGTTATTGAATTCATATGATCAGTATTTTCTTTAACATACGCAGAGAAGTATGGGTGTGTGGTGACTGTGACGTGTTTTTGATGATTTCTGAGTGGGCTTTCATTTAATATATTTTACAAAATTTGCTTTGTGTTCTACATCACAAGCTAAGGGAATAATTATAAAAACAATTATCATGTATTCTAAACATAAATAAAAATTATGTATTCTTTTTGTTTTAAACCAAAAGAGGTGAATTGAAATCTAAATTTAATTTCATGAAGTGAGTGACGTGGTAAAGAGTCTTGAAGAATAATCTCATATTTCTTTAAATGACCAAAGAATTTGAATGTAACAAGAAAATATGTTATTTTATCTTCATCGATCTCGTTATTGTTTTTGTTTGATCTACTCTATTTTTCTTTGACATTTACAAGTTTTACACCATATTACGAAAGAAATTGAATTTTGCACTTAAAATCAGTATGTATGGATTAGAACAAGTAGTTTTTGTACTTAATCCGTGATTAATGGTCAATCAACATCAATTTGCCTTTTCGAAAGGGGGTTAATTCGTGAAAAAGTGATTGTATACTCAGTGGTCCGTTTACAAAAAACTTTGTCATTTGTTGAAGAAGAAGTCTTTATAATAAAAAGTTAAGAAGAAAGGAAAAAAAAAAATTGGATTGGGCCCGGGCCCAGCCCAAGCCCGGCCCTAAATATTGGCCCTAGGGCCTGGGCTTGGACTGAGTCCATATATTCCAGGTTTTAGGTCCGGCCCTGGCCCTGGCCCGATTTCATTGGAGGCCCGCTGGGCCGGGCCGCCCAAGCCCGGCCCATTGACAACTCTTAATCCAAGGGCTCTCCCTCCTCCCACAAAACTGCCTACCACCATTCCACCGCCGCTTCACAAGCCGACGACGTTTCCTCTCCCTCGTCCCACCAGTCATGGGTTCCTCACGGGACGGAAGCCCTAAAAGCCGCTTACCAGAAGACGCGAATCGGATTTTGCGATCGTTGGCTGCCACGTGGGACGACGTGGCCGATCTGGAGGCGTTGCAGGTGGTCCCACTCAAGGGCGCGATGACCAACGAGGTGTACCAGATCAAGTGGCCCACAAGCAGGCAACGGTCGAGGAAAGTTCTGGTCAGGATCTACGGCGAGGGCGTCGACGTCTTCTTCGACCGGGAGCAGGAGATCAGGACGTTCGAGTTCATGTCCAGGCAAGGGCAAGGGCCTCGGTTCTTGGGCAGGTTCTCTAATGGCAGAGTTGAGGAGTTCATTCATGCACGGGTGCGTAAAGCCGTAACCCTCCTTTTGTTCTTTCTTTTTCTTCTTCAAATCTTTGCTTGTTGCGTCGCGGCCGCCCCCACCCCTACAACCGCCGCTGCCGTAGTGGCACTGTATCGCCGCTACCTACATTGCTGTCATCACCATCAGTACACAACTGGCGCCAAGTATTGCTACTGTCGCCAGCATTACCATTACTAACCCTCTATACCTCCGCCACCAGTACCACCGTTAGCCTCACAACTTCCGCCATTAGTGCCTTGACATTACCACTTTCGCCGGGACTACAACTCAGCAGGCCGCCGTGACCATGTGCTGCCGCCATTACATTAGAAACCACTTGCTCACAGTTGTCTAAGAGTTCATTACCTTTCTGTTCCCTCTATTCTCCAAACACAAGATAATAATTCTTTCTGTGACTTTGAATTTCCTTTTTGTTTGAAACGAAGAAATATAATATCATTTTGAAATCCATGTCTTGAGAGACTTGATTCCAAACAGATTGGTTGCTAAGCACAACTGTCCGGAATACCCTCCACTGTCTTACTGAAATACCCATGATGGGTTTAAGCTTGTACTTTAGGCCCGTATGTATGTTTTCTCTTTTCCTTCTGTTTCTACGAATATGCTCTAGCTTTACAAGTCTGATCCCTATCAGTAAGACTTGGACACAAGGATATTTAAACTACTAAAGTCACTCTACTAACTTGACCTGATTTGAACAATCTTAGTCTCCCATTTAATTACTGTGCGATGCACGATCCGAGTCACACGATCCATTTTGATTTAGATTTGTAAAACGGTTCAGAATCGTGACTCAATCCAAGATGGTCCTGCAGAGTGAATCGGAATCGCATAGTGGATCGATGGACCATAGGATGAACCGTATTGTATCGCGCGACTCACTAGTTTGACTAAAAAAGTACTTTATACACTCATTTCTTATAAATTAGGTTTGGGGACCACTAGGAAAGGCATCTGGCTGTGTATAACACAAACACATTCAGAAATCCTTCACTTTACACTTTGAGATGATCCCTGTAGCAGTTTAATATTTACATTGTGTCATCTGTTTGGTGAAGTTACTAGAAAGGTTTATTGGAATGTCTTTGTTGTGTGTAAACAAATTTTTCGTTTGGTGAAAATGTCAGTTGTCTGGAAAGTTATGACGCAGACATTACACTAAACAATTGGACCATTTCATCTAAATAAAGTTTTTTGGTGCACTATGCTTCAGTTACTAAATGTTGTTCTTTTCTTGTTTATGTCTTGTGTACTACACCTCAGGAAACCTGAAATGAATCTTACAATTCTCGACTTGATTTGATTCACAATTCACGAACTTGCAATTTTTGATTCATAGTTCGATTAGTATGCTTCTGAAGTACAAGTGGAATCCCAACCCACATTACTGTTGCAAAGTACAGTCTATCTTTAACACCAATTGTTTCATTGCATTTGCCCTCTGTACTGCATCACAGCCTTTTTACATCACAGTGACCATGAATATCCAAGTGGTGTGATGTCTTTTCCTGGGAGAATTGCAGACACTTTCAGCATTTGATCTTCGTGATCCCGAAATATCCGCCCTCATAGCAGCTAAAATGAAGGAGTTTCACGATCTTGACATGCCTGGTCCAAAGACTCTCTTGCTTTGGGATAGATTGCGGTATGCTCCATTTAATCCCGTTTCTTATGGTCCGAGATCGAGTAATGTGTACAGAAAGAACGATCCACGCTTTATGTTCACAAAGATTGACATACATGTAACTTTTTTTTTTCTCCTCTTATGCTTTAGTAATTGGCTTAGTGCGGCTCGAAGAATATCTTCTCCTGACGAGGCAGATGCCTTTCATTTGGATGCTGTAGAGGAGGAAATATCCTTTCTAAAGGAAAGTATCTCAGGTGACCATCATCTACGTGTAGGATTCTGCCACAACGATTTACAATATGGTAACATAATGATTGATGAAGAGACGCGATCAATAACCATAATCGTATGTATCTCCTTATACTGATTTACTCGCTTTTTGATTACCTTTTGTTAAAAATTCAGTGTTGAAATTAACTTCTTATGACTCCTGTTGATTAAAATTTTGAGTTGGTTGGTATCCTACCTTAGCAATATATTATGATTTTTAACACTTTCCGTGGTGTACCCGACAATGTAGCGTGTCAAATATAGCTCATACTTGTACTGAATTTTTGATTGCATAAATGTTGTTTCGCATCATCAGTTTGCACTTAGTTGTTGAGTTCCATTACTCATAGACAGGGAGGGAGGGACCCTAAGTTCTAAACATGTTTGCTTTAAACTTTTCTTCAATATTTCTTGCCAACTAATTGAAGATTTTGTTTCTATTACATTCGCCATTTCCCATGTAATCTCCTTGCTAATAGTGGAAGCTCTTCTTGTAAGTTTGGATCAGCACCAAGTGCCTAAAAATAATTTTTTAGTATTGGAGATTGTGAAGATGGACTGAAGTTTGGATAAAAAAATGATTGACGGGGCGCTGCTGTTACTTTTTCCAACAAAATCGAGGGTTTTTTTTTTATCTATAGTTTCCCTTGATGTCATGAAATGCTATGCATTAAATGGGGCTGATATAGGACAGAATTTTGAATCGGAGAGTTACAAGCCATCCTACAGTCAGATATGGTGGCCTTCTATGAAGCACGGGTGCTTCAAAAGGGGGGGAGTATCGGGGTAGGGTGCGCATCGGACACGGGTGGGCCTCGGGTGCGTGTCGGGTGCGCACCCGTTAATTTCTATTTATTTTTTTTATTTGTCGAAATTCGGGTGCGGCTCGAGTGCAGATAGGATACGGTTCGGGTGCGGATCCGACACTTCGGGGGTTGAAACATAATTTCCAGAAGATATTTCGGGGGTTAAACATGAAATTTAAATTTTGTAGGGGTGAAAACATAAAATCAGTGTTACTTACCTAGGGCACACTCATCTGATAGAGAGAAAGAGAGATCGCAGCAGCCGCGACCTCCGTCGACACCGGCGACCTCCCTCGACACCAGCGACCTCCGTCGACACCGGCGACCTCCCGCAACACCCATCGAACAGCCGCGACCACCCACAACACCACCGAACAGCCGCGATCACCGTCGACACCATCGAACAGCCGTGACCACCGAAAACCATCGCGACCACCCACGACACCGACGACCACCCATGACTACCGGTGACTACCCTCGACCACCCGCAACCAGCCGTGACAACCTGCAACCAGCCGTGACAACCCGCAACCACAAGCGACCACCCACGACCTCCAGCGACCTCCGGCGACCACCCGCGACCTCAGGCAACCTTCGGCGACAACCGGCGATCACCCGAGAAGACTTCTAGTCACCTCCGGCAGCATTTCTCCAAAGATAAGTCTCCTCTTCCTTTCTTCTGTCTTCAAATCTCTCTTTGCTACCTTTTGTGACTTGGATGTGGATTGTGAATTGAAAGTTGGAACCAATTTATACAGTGTTTATTGTTTAACATGTGTCAAAGTTAAAAATTGAGGGATGTTGAAACCAATTTTGCAAACTTTGATGCTATATTGCGACTTTTGTTATATACATATGATCTATTTGGTGGTAGTTTTTATGTATTTGATGGTATTGTACTACTGTTGAATGGTTGAATTGGTTGAATTAAATTGCACTCCGTCTTTTTATACACTTTTTAAGATCCAAATTGCTTAGAAATTTAATAATAATTGTACATAATAAAAAAAAATATATAAAATATTTGCCGTATCCCAGCCGCACCCGTATCCTAAAATTTTCAAAAATGCCGTATCCGCACCCGCACCGGAACCCGTGCTTCTTAGGTGGCCTTAAACTTCATAAGTATTTGTGATTGAGGAGTTGGGGGTAGCAAAAGAAAGATCTAATTGCTGATTTGCAGCTGTTCAAGGTGTTGCAAACATCTTGTGTTGATCTTGTTAGAGTTTTAGGTTGCTTTGTGTAGGGTTTGTTCCGCCTAGTATCTTGTGATTATTGATGTTGGAAATAGAGATCTTTCACGGTTTCAGGTTTTATAATAGTAATGCTGTAAACAAGAAGAAAAAGGTAGTACCACGGAGGCCTTTTAGGAGTCTCACACATTCTGGAATTCAATTGACTATCACCATTACCTTACAAGAGAGAAAATTGTCTGAAAACTCTTTTGGTTTTTGCATATTCTCCTTCCAGTACTTACTCATATATGAACAAATAGGAACTCTTCCTATCCTAATCTCCCTAAGTTGGTGGATTTTAAACTAATAAGACCAACTGAGATGCAAAATATGAAAGGGTTGCTGATAACTTGTAATCCTACATCTTCACCAAAATGATCGTAAAGATTGTGGATTGAAAAAGACCTTAAGTAAAGTTCTTCTTACTGCAACGCATCTGTAAGAAGGTCTAGTTAACTTAGTCCATTTGAGTCTTAATGTGAGAAAAATGTAAAAATTTGTCTTTGGCCTTAGATATGGACAATGATCCCTTGGTTTTGCTTCTGTGAAGCTGGTCAAGCTGAACCCCGTCCCCCTTCCTTGCGGTCTAAACATGATAAAAAAAGAGAGAAATATTAAGTCTTGTGCCAATACATAGGGAAAAAAAGGAAAGTAACAATTGCTTGACGTGGTTTGTATTCTTAGAGCTTTTTTGTATGGTGCATATTTTGCTTGGGATCCCTATGATCTGTCTCATATATTCACTTGGTTTACTCATTCTACCTTCTCTGCAGGACTATGAGTATGCTTGTTACAACCATGTTGCCTTCGATATAGCAAATCACTTCTGCGAGATGGCTGCGGATTACCATACAGATACCCCTCATATTTTGGATTATACTAAATATCCTGGTGTGTAAGTGTATCTTTTATTAACTTAGATTTTATCTCATTATGTTGTGTCCATTCAGTTGTTTGTGACCGCGGTCTCTTTCTAAAAACTTGCAACAGATATTGAGGAACGTCAAAGGTTTCTTCACGTATATGTGAGTTGTTCAGGTATTTCTCAGTTTGAACCTCCTTTCTTTTATTGATTATATCTTATATGCATGTTACCTTCCTAATTAGTATGTCCCATATAATTTATGCAAGACAAGGCCTTTCTTGCATAGATGATGCTAACTCAAAGAGAACATTTGAGGGAGAAAAATTATTAAGTTATTAGCATTGCACAAGAAAGGCAAACATGGCGAAGGAGAAGAAGAAACAAAACATCATGAGAAGTTTGTGTTGCAGGGTTTGTTCCAGTAGACCACAATCTCATCAACATCTAGACTTTCAATGATCCGAACATTCAGTTATTAAGGACGAAGACGGGGTACCCTCATTCTTGCTCGTATATTTTGCATAATAATTAGAAAGACACACTTATAGACTTTTTTCTTAATTATTTCTCAATTGTCTTGTCATTTTTATAATGTCACCCCCTCACAAGATTTGTTAGTTATGGATACTATGGTCCTTTTCTCAAACTCTTTCCTCAGTCTATTCATCAATCTACTCATGTCATCCCAAAAGCAAGATTTGTTAAGTATGCGCACTTAAGCATTTTCTTTCTCGATATTTCCCTCAATCTCATCTTCTCTTCCCCAGGCTCTACTTTAATTTCATGTAAGTCGATGTAGTGACCTTAGATGGCTATTCTTGGAATAGGTTTATTGCAATGATTGCTTATATAAGCATGATCAGCATCATGTAAAGTACTACTCTCTCTCTCTCTCTCTGTAACGGCCTATCCACGGCCCCATCATAGGGCAATGCCTCCCTCAAAAGGACTAGCAAGTAGGTATTTATGAGTTCATAGGTAGGGTTCTATAAGGCCAATAACAACTTATTCCACATCCGATGTGGGATATTACAATCTTCCCTTTTTATATCTTAGTGTCCTTGCTAAGATTCGATCACACATAGCCCAGAGTCTTCATCTCTAGCCGATGTGTGAAATACCCGGCTAACCCTTTTTGCCCTAACCATCCTCTTGATCTAGTATGTACACGGGCTTGCTTTCCCTTAACCATTGGCAACTCGACTGGATAGCGCAGTCTGAGCTTTCGAGAGTCGGCTTTGATACCATCTGTAATGACCCGACCCACGGCCCCACCACAGGACAATGCTTCCCTCAAAAGTTTTAGCCAGGTAGGTACTTATGAGTTGGCAGGGTCTTATAAGGCTAATCACAAATTATCTCCCATCCGATGCGGGATATCAGAATCTCTCCTCCTTATGCCTTAGCGTCCGTGCTAAGGATCGATGGCACACAGTCTAGAATCTTCATCTCTAGCCAATGTGGGATATACCCGGGCTTGCTTTCGCCCCAACCATCGGTAACCCACCGGATAGCTCAGTCCAAGCTTTCGAGACTCGGCTTTAATACCATGTGTAACGATCTGGTCAACGGCACCACCACGGGTAATGCTTCCCTCAAAAGGGCTAGCTAATTAGGTACTTCTAAGATCATAGGCAACGTCTTTTAAGGGCCATCTCATATTATTTACATCCGATGTGGAATATTTCAATCTTCCCTCCTTATACCTTAGCATCCACCCTATGACTCGATCACGCATAGCCCAAAATCTTCCTCTCTAGCCAATATGGGATATACCAGGCTCACCTTTTGTTGCCCTAACGATCCTCCTAATGTGGGATATGTCCAGGCTTACCTTTGTTTCCTCCAACCATCGACAACCCGACTGGATAGCCAGCTCGAGCTTTCGAGAGTGGGCTTTGATAACATATGTAACGATCTGGTTCACGTCCCCACAATAGAGCAATGCCTCTCTCAAAAGGACTAGCGAAGCAGGTACTTATGAGTTCATGAGCAGGGTCGTATAAGACCAATCACAAATCATCCCACATCCGATGCGGGATGTTACATTAAGAGGATGGTTGGGGCGAGGATGGTGAGCCGGGTATATCGTCCATCGGCTAGAGATAAAGATTCTGGGCTGTGTGTGATCGAGTCTTAACGAGGAAGCTAAGGTATAAGTAAGGGAGATTGTAATATCCCACATCGGATGTGGGATAATTTGTGATTGGCTTTATAAGACCCTGCCTATGAACTCATAAGTACCTGCTTGGCTAGTCCTTTTGAGGGAGGCATTGTCCTGTGGTGGGGTCGTGGACTAAGTAGTTACAGATGGTATCAGAGCCGACTCTCGAAAGTCCGGGCTGGGCTATCCAGTTGGGTTGTTGATGGTTAGTGTAAACGAAGGTAAGTCCGTGTAGAACCTAGGTAGCACCAACACAGACATCGTGTCCGACACCGACCTGGACACCGTAATTTTCAAAAAACTAGGTTGTGGACACCGCAGGACACCGCTGAATTTTTTAATATATACACACACATCTTAATTGGAGCAACTAAATGTCGTTCAAAATGGATGAGAAAGAAAGCAAGTAACATGAAATAGTCTCAACGGTAACAAGAAAAGGCGGGCAACAAGGAAGCAATTGAATGTCTCAACGATACTAAGATTAGAGTCTCAACAATAACAAGAGAGAAGGAAAAAAAGACATGAGACCAAAGGCATGAAGGAGAGGTTTTATATAGTCAGATGGTCTGTAAATGAGGTCGGAGATGTTGACCTATCTTACTGTAGACTGGCAAGCTTGGATGTAACAAAAAGAAAGAAAGACAGTGATGAGAGAGAAAGAAGAAGGTACCTTTTGTTGGGTCGATCTGATTAGGGTTCGGCCTAAAAGTTCATTTCTATAAAACCGTAGATTTATCCCTCAAATAAATTTGAACATGGTGTCCGACACTTCTTCAAGAGGTGTCCGACACGTCTTCAAGAGTTGTTCAATACAGTGTCCGGTAATTAATAAATAAATAAATTTGGACACTGCTGAGAGGCATCAAACACCTATCCAGAGGTGTCGGTAAGTATCAGACACCATACCTCGTCCTATAAAAGTTGTCGGTGCTTCCTAGGGATAACCCACGTCAAGAGGATGGTTGGGGTAACAATGGGTGAGCCGAGTATATCTCACATCGGTTAGAGAGGAAGATTCTGGGTTATGTGTGATCCAGGCTTAGCGAGAACGCCAAGGCTCAAGTTAAGGAGATTGTGATACCGCACATCGGATGTAGGATGACTTGTGATTAGCCTTATAAGACCCTGCTCATGAACTCATAGGTACCTACTTAGCTAGCCCTTTTGAGGGAGGCATTGCCTTATGGTGGGGCTGTGGACCGGGTCGTTACAGATGGTATCCAAACCGACTCTTGAAAGCTCGGGCTGGGATATGCAGTTAGGTTACTGACGGTTCAGGAAAATGAAGGCAAGCCCGGATATATCTCACGTCAAGAGGATGGTTAGGAGAACGAAGGGTGAGCCGGGTGTATCCCACATCGGCTAGAGAGGAAGATTTGGGGCTGTGTGATCGAGGCTTAGCATAAGGTGGGAGATTGTGACATTCCACATTGATATGTGATGATTTGTGATTGGTTTTATAAGACCCTGCCTATGAATTCATAATTACTTACTTGGCTAGCCCTTTTGAGGGAGGCATTGCCTTGTGGTGGGGCCGTGGACCGGGTTGTTACACATCTATGAAGCACTGGTGCGGCAGTCTAGGAGAAGCACCGGCACCAGGTCCGCGTCGAGTGCGGCATGGGTGCGTGTCGGAAACTATTTTTGTTTTTTCAATTAATTTTTTGGATCTGGGTGCAGCTCGGACACGCAGGTTTTTTTGGCAGAGTAGAAGAGGAAGAAGAAAGAGAAGGAGAGAAAGAGAAGAAGGAGAAGAGAAGAAATTACTCTGCCGGAGCCTCGAGGGTCTTCCGGTAGGAGAGGTGACCGGCGAGGGACTTCTGGTAGGAGAGGCAACTGGCGAGGAACTTTCGGCAGGAGAGGCGGCCGCAAGGGACTTCCGGCAGGAAAGGCGACAACTAGTTGATGTTTTCCATGTCTTTGACGGTTGTGTATAAGATAAGGAAATAGGGTTTTTATCTATGAAGCACCGGTGCGGCACTTGGGGTGAAGCACCGGCACCGGTTACGCGTCAGGTGCGGGTGCAGCATGGGTGCGTGTCAGGTGCGTGTCCGATTTTATTAATTTCTTAAATACCGAGTACGGCTCGGGTACGTATCCAACCTCTGACCATCGCCGATCTGTGACCACCGGCGACCCTAGTGACCACCGGCGAAGAATCTGAGAGGAGAGAGGAGACCGGAGAGGAGGAGGAGAAGGAGATCTCACCGGCGAACCAAGTGCGGCGCTGCGGAGTGCGAAGGAGGAGGAGATCCCACCAGCGAACCAAGTGCGGAGCCGCGAAGTACAGCGCTGTGGCTGGAAGAAATATGAGAAACCCTAATGGCTAATACTAGACCTGGCAAAAACTGATCCCGACCTGCGGGTCTACCCGTACGCGTGCAAAAAACCCGGGTACGGGTACATAATTAGGAGACCCGCTGAAATTAGACCCGTACCCAAACCGACCCTTAAAATCCGGGTAAATTCGGGTCGGTTATCGGGTACCCGGGTTTACCCGTTTATATTCCTATATATAAGACTTTTAGGGTTTTATTGTTTTAACATCTTATTCTCACTTCTCAGATTCTCTCATCTTCACTGATTTCCGCTGCCCCTCCTCTCAAGTCTTCCTCACACATCCCTTCTCTTAAGTCTCTCTCTCTCTCTCTCTCACACAGATCTACCAAAGACACGACCACCCTACTCCACCCACGGTGCCACATCGGTCAGTCAATCTCGATTCACCGCATCTCCGCCGCCATCGGTTTGTCGGTCAGTCAATATGACTCTGTCACCTCGTTGCCACAGTTCGGTCATCGCCTGGCCCCGTCGCCATCGATCGGCCACCACCGTGGCCCTGTCTCCAACGATCGATCACCATCGTGGCCCCGTCACCAACAATCGGTCACCACCGTGGCCCCGTCACGACTGATCGGTCGACACCGTCGCCGACATCACTCCGCGCCTTAGTTGGGTAGATCTTGATGGTTGTTGACTTGTTGGGTAGATCTTTGATGGTGTCGTGTGTTCTTGATGTGCAGATTGTGTTTCTTTTTTTTTTTTTCAGATTGTTCAGGAGTTTTTTTTTCCGAAGGAAAGATGTTCAGATCAAATTCAGATTGTTGGAGATTAAAATGTCTAATTAGTATGTGATTGAATTTGTTTATTCAAAAAATAATAATTAATGAGAAATTAATGATTTACCCGTGGGTAATACCCTACCCTTGCGGGTAGGGTACGGGTTTTCAGAATTCTTACCTGGGAAAAATCGGGTAAAATATACCCAACCCGATTTTACCCGTACCCGATCGGATTTTACCCCTTATCCGGCGGGTATACCCGTTTGCCAGGTCTAGCTAATACCCTATACGATGTTATTTTTGTGGCTTGAAGTAATTAGAAATGACTTTTCACTTTTGTTATTTCATTTTTGTACCCTAACTTATTAAATCAGCCCAATACTTCAAAGAAAATAATAGTACAGCACATACAAACTTCATTGTGTTCAGTTATGCACTTTTAATATTTACAAAACAGCCCAAACTTAACAAACTATCACCAATTTAGTTGAAAACTTCAAAATTCAAAAAGTAACATATTAAACTCTACAAATTCCCACTCTTTAGTTGGAATATTTATGCTTTCTACAAATATCTAATACATATAGAGATTCAATTTGTTTAGAAATTCAATGCTAAATGTATATATTTAAAAAAATACTTATAAAATCTGCCGTATCCCCGCTGCACCCGTATCCTAAAATTTTCAAAATTGCCGTATCCGTGTATCCGCACTCGTCGCATCCGCACCGGCACCCGAGTCCTTGCTTCTTAGGTTTTTATGAAACTCTGTGTTTATTATGTTCAACTACCAACTCTATTGACAATATTTCAAAATAGCCCCACTACTTTTAAAAAAATAATAAAGCTTTTACAAACTTTGTCATACTTGGCTATGCACTTCCAATATTCTCAAGCAGCCCACCAAATTAACATAATATTTTATTATTTGTCTAAAATAACATTAATTTTGTTATATACAAATAATATATGTTAATAAAATTTTGCCGTATTCCCGTCGCACTCGTATCCTACTTTTTGAGAAAATGACATATCCTCGTATCCGCACCCGTATTGAATCCGCAGCCGCACCGGAATCCGTGCTTCTTAGTTACACTCTCTCTATATATATATATCCCTCCCCCCCTTGGATAATCTAAGATAAAGGCTTCTTAAAGCTTGTGACTGATTCAGTATAGCTCACAGTGTCAGCAGACAACTATTGTATGGCCTTGGAAAAGTGAGAGCTTGCAGTAGCAAGTTAAATTGGTGTGTATATAATACGAATTAACAGATACTTTAGTCTCATACTTTTCTACAGTACCAAATATTGGGGTTTAGGGGTGGCAGGTATTAAATGGATCATGGATACATAAGTATGGCATGAAGACATAATGATGCATATCGGAAGCAATCTGAACAAACATTTAGGATTCTAAGCTAAGGGTGGTAGCCATTGCTATATGTGATTTAATAGGTTTATGGATGTCACTACTTATATTAAGTGAACCTACTGATAGTTTTCTGATGTATGAACAAACATTTCACATTTTCAACTAATTTGTAGCTATTGCCAATTTTGTTTTTCTAGGTTCATAGGTATTGCTATGACAAATTACTCGGACTTGGTGACAAGTTTTTATACATAATTGAGTGAGAAAAGAAATCTTACTGACATGGTCAAGTGTCATATAAGTGTTGCTCTATATATGGAGGTGGATGTGTGCTAGTATGTGTCCTTGTGACTTTGTAGTTGATCAAGTTATTGCAATTGTATATTTTACATTATTTTGTCAAGTACGCCTTATAAGGTATTATACTATATTAAATAAGCTATTCTTGGAAAATTTGCTAACTAGACGTAGGCAGGTGTCATCTACGATCCCAAGTACAGGGTAACTTGGTTCTATGCAAGTTTTTGTCTGCAAAAGTTCGATAACTCGGTTCTTTGCAATTTTTTTGTCTGTAAAAAAACAATATACACAAAAAGAAAACAATATGAGGAAAATTTGTGGCAAAATGATTCAATTTAGCTTAGTATTAAAGAATACCACAGTTTCGTACCTCGGGAAAATCAGTTTCAGTTAGTTATTTTTTATCGCCTATGATTGAGAAGATGGAGTACCTATAGGTAAGGCACTAAGACTTAATGTGGAGAGAGATTTAATAGTTCTGTATAGGAACTTCTAATAAGTCAAAAACACCATTAATTCTATGTCTCGTACTCAGAAGGGCATTTTGAGGAAATAGACTTAGTACCATATTGAAAGTCAAATACACCCTCAATTGTAATAAACTCTGAAACTCAAAAAGAGTACTTCAAGGAGGGAGGCTTAGTATTGTAATCAAAGTTAAAAACAGCCTTAATTCAAAACAAACTGTTAAATTGAACAGGGAAATTTTAGGGGAAAGAAATTTTAGCCATTTAACTCCTCTGGTACTTTTATATTTAGTATATAGAAGTATAGATTATCATTTTGGAGAATTTTGTATTTTAGCATCTTTTTGTGTTTTACCCATTTTATAAAGTCCCCGGAAAATACTTACGTTTCAGAATGAAATAAATGGCCCATGTAACACGAGAACAGAAATCATAGAGATGACAAACCAATGATAAGTAAGAAACACAACCCATTTGGTTACCTACATATCAGAGTGAATAAGCATAAACGGAGAACTGCTTCTATTATTATCACTAGAAGGTTAATTAGAGCGCTAATTTTTTGCAAGTTGACAAGAATGACAAAGAAAACGAATTCTACTATACTGCTTTGCTAAAGTGGGAAATAAAAGCTGTGAAATACCAAAAGAAGGGTGGCCATACCCCGATGCCGCAGATTATGCAGAGCTTCAGAAGAAGCAGGGGTAGCAACCCTTATCATGGGCCTGACTACTGCTGCATCTGCCCTGTCACCAAGTCCTGAACGACAATGTTCGAGCAATAAGGGACTTGGTGAGACGTTAAGAGATAGCAAATTAGCTGATTATGGAAGAAACACGAGTGACTTAGGATTAGGATAAGGATATCGAGGTAGAAAAGCAATAGAGCCCTTTCCAGCAATAGAGGAAAGTGTACCAGCTACTATCTGAGCTTTATACTTACCAGATAAAGGAGTGTAAGTATGAAACAAACCCTAGCAAATGTCATGTGCTCAGAAGTGCCAGAATCAATGATCTACCTAGCAGAGGATGCAGACACACCAAGAGTGAGTGGAGATATTCCTGAGTGGGCAAAGGAAGAAGGGATGGATGTATGTGTGGTAGCATTCAAGCGATTCATCAACTTTGAAGCATCACCATCCCTTCAGGAGTCGGTGCAGAATTACCTTTTGTCCAAGTAGACAAAGAAGACTTTGGCTTCGATGGGGTAGTCACAATAGACAAGTAAACCTGGAAATTGTGCCTTCTAGAGGAACCATAAAGACCCCATGAGGAGCTTCCTTTCCATGCACTGCCTCCATGACTCCCTTTGAGATAAGGGTTATGGTGATGGTGAAGTTCGTAACATGTCTTCCTCTTATGTTTCCTCCCGCCGTTGCATCGAAGTTGATCTGACTCAGATTAGGCAGCGGCGTCCTGATGAGTTGAGAACTGTCCATGTCCGGATCACGAGTAGCAACAGAGACCTGAGAAGCAGCCAAAGGCCCAAAGCAATTCTATCAGAGGATGAAACTGGACCACAGCTTGCCTGTCCTCATGCTTGTTGAACGCAAGCACGAGCCTCCCTCAAGGTGCGGAAAGGAGTTTGAGCAATTAAGTGATCACGAATCTGGTCATACTCCATACTAAGGTAACCAAGGAAATCTATTGCACAATCCTGCTCCACGAGTTTCTCAATAAGTGGAAGCATCATTTGTATACTTAGGCCCCGTTTGACAGGGCTTTTTTTCCAGTTTTGGAAACTGGAAAAAATAAATGCTTTTGGTAACCAGTTTTTTTTTCAGTTTTGTTTTTTTTTTTTGAGACCACCACCACCCTCCCATTGCCGGTAGCCACCGGCCACAGCCGGCCACCACCACCGTCGGCCACCGCCACGCCCCACCACCTCCACTGCAAACCACCACAAAAAAAAAACTCAAAATAAAAATTGGGTTATCGAATACTCAAGAAAAAAAACTTAAAATAAAAACTGGGTTATCAAACACCCACTTGTTTTTGTTAAAAAAAAAAGAGGCTTAATTGCACTGTAAACCCTATGTTTGGCAAAGAATTGCAACCAAAACCCCAAAGTTTAAAACTCGACACCCAAGATCCCAAGGTTTGCCATCTGTTGCAATATCAGGATATCACTAACAGGAGTCAATGATTCCGTTACTTTTCAAGGATACTTTTGTCTTTTCAGGTCATTCTTAATATTATTTCAGCGTAAGTCATATCTCAACCAACTTGACGGCCCAGATCGAAACATGTGTCATTATGATTTCTTTCTTTCTTTTTAACTTTTCTTTTCCTTTTCCTTTCTTTCTTCTCCATCCCCAAGCGCCGCTGGCTGCTCCTCCTTCTGCCGCAACCTAACTCCACCCCATCCACCCACCCACTGTATCGTCATCAACCCACCAACACCATTTCAGACAAAACCTAACCACCACCACAACATCCACCAACCACCGCCTGTACCAACCCACCAACGCTGCCGTCCTTGATCTACCACCACTACCACCATCGTATCACCACCATAGCACCACCACCACTAGCCGTTGTAAAGCCCAAAGACACTAACTCCATCCGAATCACCCACCGTATCACCACCGTGAACTCACTAACATCATTTCAGACGACCACCCAGCTGCCACCACAAGACCCACCAACAACCGTAGATCTACTCAGATCTGAACCACCATCACAATTGAACCAACATTATTGCCTGGTTGATGGTGGTTGTGGTTTGTTCGTGGTGGTGTAATGGCATTGGTATTTGTGCATTGGGTACTGCTTGTAAAAAAATCGTAGGGTTGAAGGCCGTTGGATTCGGCAGTAGTTTCAACATTGTGATGGCAGTGGGTTCATTGGTGTGTTGTCGGGATACAATGGTGGGTTTATTGTTGGTGGTGGTTGTGGGTGTTAGTTATGCTGCCGAGTGCGAATGGTGCTGGTTTTTTCAATGTGGTTGTTGGTGTGGTGGTGCTACTGGAGGTGAATGGTGGTTGTGATTTTGGATGTTCGTGGTACTGAAAAGTGCTGCATGGTGGGGATCAAAGTGTGAATGAAGATTTTTATTCGAGCTATTGATGTATAGTGGGATTACGTATTGGGGGATTATGAAATGTATGTCGATGGTGTTTGGTGATGGTGGGCTGGGATGAGCAATGGTTAAAGAAGAAGATAACATATTAATAAGAACTAATGGATTGACCGTCTTACCCTTGATAACTAACGGATTTTCTCACGTTTGTTACTAAAATCTTGAGATTGCAACTTGTGGCAAACCTTGGGGTCTTGGTTGTCGAGTTTTAAACTTTGGGGTTTTGGTTGCAATTCTTTGCCAAATATAGGGTTTACAATGCAATTAAGCCAAAAAAAATTTTAAACTGCTCTTTATTTTTTTGGAAACTAAAAACAAAAAAAAAAGTGTTGTCAAACAGAACCTTAGCAGTAAACACCCGATAATAATCGAGCTCCTGCCACAGTGCAGTCACCTCTAATTCGTGTTGCGGATAATCTTATCTCCCTGAGTCATGTTAAGCACCTTCTTCCTAGTGTTGTACGTTTTAGACATGTCGCGAGATGGAGAATAAGTTTTAGCCAACTGCCTACCAAATATTATGTGCCGTCTTAGAAAATAGATAGCTACTCCTAAATATAAGGCTCCATTAGGTTAATTAACCCCAATCTACTCCTCTGTTCGATCATTTTCGGAAGGTCGCTTTGCCTTCCCCATTTATAAATTGCTGCATGCGGTTTGCTTTGATAGACAAAAGACAAGCCTGAGACCAAGCCAAATATTTCGTACCATTTATTCAACTGGACTGAGTATTCTTTACAAGTTCAAGCCACGAGGCTAACACGTGTCACACCACTTCCCCTTGAACTAGAAATTACCTAGATTTGTTGACGCGACTGTAAATCCAGTGAGTGAAAGACCAACCAAACACACAAACAATAAAACAGCCAAGAAACAATGAGACTACAAGTTTTCTAGGCAAACATTTTCAAAACAATGACGTTTTTCTTGATAAAACTGGCAGCCGAAAGAAAAGAAGCAACTGCTACAATTCAGAAAACAGCAGCCCCAGGTGTTCTGTGGGGGTATAACACCTCAGATTTTTTAAATTGAGATTACTGTGAAATACTGAGGTGACAAAATAAAAAAAACTGGCTGAAGCAGGCCCAAGCCACGGATATCAGAACCAGTGGGCACGGGTAAGGGAGAAAATCCGAGTCCCAAGAAGGTAGACTCCAACAACACCAGCCATCCAGTAAGCCAGAAAGAGCTGAAAAGAGTTCCGGTAGAATTGTAGTCAGCACTTCTAGCGCACAAAACAGCTTACAAACAACTCCAAGCATTTTGGTTTAAACTACCATTAGTTTCTATTGAGAAATACGTGGTTAAACCTTATAAAACAAAAAATGATGAGATCATCGCCGGAAAGTGCCGTCAGCATATCCTGGTGACTCTTTTTCTGGTCTTCCTAACAATTACAGTGGTGGACGATGTTTTAATGGATGTAGGCTATGTATACTGAGTCATAAATGGATATTGGAACTAGTCATGTTTTACAAGAGAGGGTGAAAAGAGAGATGAGATAATTGGAGACGGGGCTGCAGCGTTAATTGATACACACCAAGCCTTTAAAACTCTTTCTGGGTCTTTATTTAGTCGGTATTTACAGCATGAAATGACGTTGAAAGACTTAAACCTAATAACTACCCACTAAAGGTAGGAGTTAACCCAAAGTAAGGCACAAAGTATCGCCTAGTGACTTTCACGAGCACAAAGCCAAATCTAAGCCTTGTTGTATCGCCTAATACATCACAGTTTTCTCTATGCGGCTTGTATTCGCCTGCTACAAATATCTGAAGAAAAAGTACCACGTTGGAAACCATTTACTAGAAAGTGTATACTGACTTTTGTGCAACCAGATGTTGGAAATATCTGAAAATATACTTTGGATACATATAGGGCCTGAATGCCATAAAAATAGAAAAGACAGGATTGTAACAGATAAGTAGTTGATGTTATAGCTAGGAAAACTTCTTTCACTCGTGCATTCTTTTGTACAATTTTTCCCAAATGAAAGAGTATCAGGTGATGGTTTAGCTGAAAGGGAAACATGATTACCTATGTTTCGGTGAAATAGTTGGAGTTGCATATCCTGTAACAAGTACAACCAAGTTTATCTGAAATTTCACATCTAAAATCCTTCGAAATTCATGCAGGTGATCATCCCAGTGACCTGGAAATGGAGCAGTTACTTCAAGAAGTAGAGGAGTATACTCTCGCTAGTCATCTCTTTTGGGGCTTATGGGGAATAATATCGGTATCTTTCACCATCTTATCCTGGCTTAATGATTTTCATGTTATCACATAAAAAAGCCTCTAATAAGAGTGAGCAACCTCTAGACTGGACTGCATTTATATAATCATCACAAGTTTGTGAATGCATTAACACGGAGAAAGGACAGAGGGCCGGAAGGATGAGAAAATTTCTCTTCAAACACCGGTAAAGATAGAAACAATTTTGTTGTGATATGCCAACCCGTTCTCCTGCAATCTAATATCCTTTGGAGGATTGTAGTGATGGCCTTCTAGAGCATCATAGCATAGAAAGCATATACCATGAGCCTTGACAAGATTTAACTTGCTACCAGAATTCGTGTGTTGGCAGCTTCCGAAGCAAAACACCTATCTTGAGAGAGGCCGATGCCCTCAAAATCAACTTTCACAATAAGTCTGAGCTCAAGTAATAAGAAGTGACTGAAAGAAACTCCCCAGGAAGTAGGAAGAATGTTACTGAGTTGCCAATCTCAAAGAGCAGATTCCAGGATGAACATTTGTCCGTCCTTACGACTAACAAGCCAGTAAATTTGGGAAAGCCTTATACACTTCCAGCTTATCACACCAAAGAGAAAGCAGTGACCTTAGCATCTTCCTTCATGTTATCTTAATATGCTCGGAAGACTGTCCCTGGGCAATCATCCCCCACTTGCCAACTACAACTCCTATGAAGTGCTTCCTCCATAAGTAGAGATCTCCAACGCTGTTACCCCTGAGATGGGAACACCTTAATCATTCCCACACAGAGATCTCTTAATTTCCACATCCCCTTCATTACCCACAGGAATCACTATGTTCCGTCACAACAAAGAGGTGGAGAACTAAGAGTGCATCTGACAATCCACGGTACCACATAAAGTGATGATAGGATCTGCAAAAAGTAAATGAGATACTGCTCTTGTCGCTAGAGAATTGCCCACAACAGTTTCTGTCCAGAACCTCCCTGTCATAGCCTTATTTATCAATTGAGTCAAGGCCACATTAAGCTAGGAGAATGGAAAGGAGGGCACCTGGACATAACCCTTTAAAGAGGCGGAAAATGGCTGCAATTGTGCCATAAACCAAGTCTGAAGATCTGGCAGGAGAAATGCAGGAATCAATCCACTTTCTCCCTTTGGTCCGATGGACTATCCTCTCCATTATTTGTATATGTAGGTTTTTATCCACGAGCTTACGGATGAGTCCAAGAATGCCACTCACTTGATGTCACATGCTTGTTAGCTATCAGATTGACATGCATTTTGCTATGCAGGATAACCTTCACAAAGACATGCCTACTAGGCTCCCTTGTATCTTTGCACACCTTGCTTCAAAAACATGGATTTAGTGTCCTCGTGCTAAAGAAAGTTTAGCTTAGTTCACTGGTTACCGTAATGTGGGGGCTCTGGAGGGTTAGATGTTTGCGTCCTTACCCCTTCGATAGCTGAGAGGTGTTCTCTCTACTGAACCTGTCGCAATTGAGCAATCTCACTGTTATGCCAAGCCTGACCTTCATATAGAGCATCTCTGTTGTTAGCTAAGAGAAAAACCTTATTCTATATATGATGTCATATTGTGGTATTCGAAGTGAATTTATCTCTTCAAATTGGCCGATGGTCACTGTGATCATACCTACGGCATATAAGATGGTATCTGCCATTTCTATTGCTGAATATGTATTTTCTAACTTTCGCCATGACGTGCAGAGGTCCTGTCATTCGACTTCTGCCATGCACCGAGCTAAGATGCCTCGCCCTTGGTTGCATTCAATCATGAAATTCATGATCAATCTAATTATTGCCACGTGTGAATAAATGTTAAATTTTGCAACTTCTCCACCCTCTTGGCCTTTTAGATTACTAGAACACACTGTACTACTTAATGACTTTAGGTTCTTTAATAATTTTCCAGACCCCTGTGGAAGCTGGGAATAGGAGATATACGACCTTACTTGCATGGTCATCGCTAATAATTCTAGTATTGACTAAATCCCAAGAAACACTATTTAACATGCACAATGCATCAGTTGTCATAAACATCATGCTTGCCATTTAATAAGGGTTAACTTAGGCTTATATTTATCCAGCACCTAGCTACAATTGGCAATGGTTGGTGTTACTAACTTTATGCCTACTTCCTATTTTTTATATGCTTCTTTCATCTTCCAAGGAACATGTCAATGAAATTGACTTTGACTACATGGAGTATGCAAGGCAGAGGTTCAAACAGTACTGGTTAAGGAAGCATGAAATTTTTGGTTCTTCTGGTGCTACTGCTGTTTCTACTGTAGATGGTAACACTACTTATTCACCGAGCTGCATTTCTGTTCACTTTTTCCTGCATTTTTTGGTGCTTGGGTATTTATCTGCAACATTTTGAGGTTTGCGATCAATTTATTTTGTGATTGGTACCCTAGTCCTAAACATTGTTGGCGCTTAACTTTGACTTGATTGTATATGGATTTAGACAAAGCTTAATATAGGTGAGTTCAATAAAGATTTAAAAAGTGTTGCTTAAGAGTGCGGCTGATAGCCTTATGAAGTGAAATACTTCTAATTTGGAACATGAATATCATTTTCCAATTATTTTCAAGTAGACTCGTAGCATATAGATTCCCAACTCTACTGCATAACACCAAACTATTGAGGAATAGGCAATTTTAAGTGCTGAATCAGTTGTATGATCAAGCTAGTGAATTCACTCTTCTAAAAATCAGTTGATATAGTTCCAAATATGGGCATTGAACTTAGTTGAACTGTTTGATGGTATCAATTATTGAAAATTGGAAACCAATAAAACAACTCTAAAAGAAGGGGAGGGGAGGGTTTTTTTTGTATGCGTGTTTGTGTTGGGGGGTGAGGGGTGAATGGGTTTTTGAAATCTAATCGGAAAGTAAAACAGAATCACAGGCAATTAAGACAATTGGACAAATGATGAATAAAGCAATAATCTGAAAAGATAGGGTTAAGAGTACCGGCGAGAACCAAGCCGTATAAACCAATCCGAACAGTACAAACCGAGTGAACCAAATTATTCAACCAAAACGAGAGTAATATATATGGTTTCGGTTCAATATTCCCCGACTGAGTTGGATTCATTGGCTCATATCTGTCGGACCGATAACAACCCGAACTGAATCAAACCTTTACATTTTTCCTTACGACTGATATACATATATATATACACAATCTTACCTATCTTAATTATATAACTTAGATAGGTATCCTATGCATGTAATCAAGAAACCTAAGAAAATTAAAGAGAAGGGCAAAATGTATACTAAAGCTTACAAGTTTGTAACATCATAAGATGCGCAACCACAATGCCCATGATTTTCTCATTGTCTATGATTAACACGTGGAAATGAAAGAAAACAGGAATTATGCTGCAAAAAAAGATTTGGGGCTATTAAAATTTTCCTGTTCTGCATGAATGCTCAGTTAGGATCCTTTCAATCCAATGTTGCTTAGTTGCACGGAGTGGGGGCGGGGAAGGACAAGCACATGGAAGAATTCGAGTTCTGAGCGACAAACTCAATGGATAGAATGGATATCCACATGTACACATTTGAATTGGCCATACATACTCATGATTGCCAGTTTTTTGCTGGTTATCGTTACCAGTTGTCTCCCTCTCCCTTTTGAACCACCCCTTGGACCCACCATAGATTCAAAGCTTCAATGGCAATTCGGCTAACTATTTCAAAGATCTTGTCAATTGATCAAGTTTCTGGAGGGTTGATACAAGAAGCTTGAGTGAAAGGATTTCAGATTCTCCCAGCAATTTCGAGATTTTGTGATTTGAATTTTCCCGAAGTAATACGCACTGTTGTATAGGTGAAAGCCACCTTCAACATGCAATCTACTACTGTCTTATTGTAATTTAGCTTGAATGCTCGTCTCGGTGGTTATTTCTTTAAACTTAGAAATCTATGCACATGACTGGGAAATGGAGTGTGCCAGCAATGGAGATGGAGTATGCTATTGGCCACACATTTTTATTTGGTTCTGGCTACGGAATCTTCTTTTCGGGATCTGGAGAATTTTTGTTGAAGATTGCCAGCCAAAATGAAACACCCTGGCCGTGTAGGCATAAAAACCATACCATTAAGTTGCTCCACTTGACATGTTTGAGGTGGCCACCAAAAGTTTTTTAAAAATGTATGACCTACATTAGAAAATTAGCGAAAAAAATTCCCATTTTCTTATGCAGTATTGCTTCATTTTAATTTTTGTTGTGTTTGAGTGGTGGTAATATTGGTGTGCAGCAACGATGGTGGCTATGTTGTGACTAGGTTGTGGTGGTTGTGGTTAGAGAGGGAAGGAAGAGAATACGAGTGTTATTACTTCACCATTTTTTAATTCTTTATATATGTCTATGGAAATGTCTTAACATAATAAGAAGCATGGCATGTCAACCATTATGCCACATAACGCTATTTATGTGGCTTAAAAGTAAATAGAAGTTAATGCACTATTTCCATATTTCCTACCTTAGCTACGTTGCTAGACTTCATTGTTCTTTACATAGTATATATACTTCGCCTACATAGATTTTCTGGCGTGCATCTTTTTGCAACCAAAACTATGTATTTTGTATGTGGACTAATGTCAAAATTGTATTCTCAAGTATCACCCCGGTACAGCTTTAGAACCCAACTCTTCAAATGTGCCAAGTAAGTACCTATGTTTGAAAAAATGACCAAATTTAGTCTAACTGCTAACGGATCGTGGATGCCGTTAAAAAGTCCCAGGAGAGGACTGTCATTATGAGAAAATACTATTTAATGTACAGGTGGAAGCTCTATCGTTCTCTCTCTCTCTCTCTCTCTCTCTCTCTCTCTCTCTCTCCCTCCCCTTCTTTAATTCAGAGCGCACACGCACACACACACACACTCCCGCACAGTAACACACACAGCTTCACCCTCACACACAGAAATACACAACCCCCCACCCCCCAACCCCCAACAAACACAGACAGTCACATCCCCACCCACCGAAACATACACGTACTCACACACCCACCCCACCCGTAACACACACACAACCCACACAAAAACAAACGCGTACACCCACCCGTAAGACACATAACCCACACAAAACACACCACATGCAACCACCCACCCGTAACACACACACACACCCCCACACCTCGTAACACACACATAACCCACACAAAAACACGTGCGTGCACACCCACCCACCCGTAACAAACACAAACACGAACACATAACACACAAAAACACACTCTAATATGGCCAAGGTTCAATCAGTTGGCCGGAGCGCTGAAAGGTGGGTGTTTTTGAAGGAGTTTCTTTACGGGAGCAAAAGTGAAGGCCTGGGGAGGAACAATGGCCACAAGTTCTGGTCGCTGTCATTCTCGCTGGTAAAGGACAAGAAGATGTCGGCCGAAGAGAAGGTTCCGGCGCCGGAGCTGCCGTTTGCGGTGGTGACGGGAGCTTCGAAGAGTAGGAAGCCAGTCGGGAAGGCGACGGACGGGGTGGGGAAGAGGAGGGTCCTGCTGTCACCGCGCGAGTTGCATTACACGGCCAACAGGGCTCAGACTGGGGAGATGAGGAAGAAGACGTTCTTGCCTTACAGGTAAGGGTTGCTGGGATACTTAGGGTTTATTTCTAAGAGTTATGGTGCCATGAATGGGTTTGCTAGAGCCTTAAACCCTGTTTCTTCAACCTTTCCATCTCCTCCAGTCCACCGATTCCGGCAACTATCGCCGGTGCGTGGAGCACAGCGGTCACTCTTCCTCCCCTTACGTAGCCTCTTCTTCGAGTAGAACTTGGTCCCCAAGTACATGTGTGTGTTTTTGTGGCTTACTGTGTGGGTATGTGTGTCTAACAGTGTGTGTGTACGTGTGTCTAACGGTGTGTGTGTTGTGCATGTGTAACAGTGTGTGTGGTGTGTGTGAGTGTATCTGTGTGCATCTGTGTGCTTGTGAGTGTCTTTTGGGGGGTGGGGGTGGGGGTGGTTAACTGGGTAATGTGTGTGTGTGTGTAACTGGGTGTATGTGAGTTTGAAGAACAAGAAGAGAGAAAGGGGTTGGATAGAGAAAACTAAGAAAAGGACAGCTCACCTGGACAGGTAAATTTTTCATAATGACTGTAACTGGGTGCATATGTGAGTGTGAAGAACAAGGAGAGAGAGAGGGGTTGGATAGAGAAAACTGAGAAAAGGACAGCTCACCTGGACTGGTAAATTTTTCATGACAGCCTACCCTTGGACTTTTCATCGGCATCCGTGATCCATTAGACGTCAGACTAAATTGGGTGAGTTTTTCAAACTTAGGTACTTCTTTAGCACACTTGAAACATTGGGTACTAAAGCTGTACTCGGTTGATACTTCAGGGTACAGTTTTGGCATTAGCCCTTTGTAGCGATTAAATTAGTTCCCAAAGTCTGCTTCTCTATCCTCCCCAGTTCATATAGACACGTCTTGCCATGATTCATTTAGCAACCCAGCAGGTTAACCCTGGCTAGAGTTACGTACCAATATGTTGGTGTAGCGTGAAAAGAATGTATAACATGAGAAGAGGAAAAACACCACTGAATTCTCACACTCAAAGGAGAGAAATATAATGGTATATACAAGTTGTAGAGTCACATTGCAACTTGTGATTTTCAGCAAAGGTCATAGCTGCTTTGTCGCTAATGTATTGGACGATTTTGCTTAGTAGAAGATTCTCGAAGAAAAGTATTGCTTGATCTATGTAGACTGGTTCGAAGAAGATCATTTAATAGATAGAAGTTTGGCAGATTCTTACTTGTTAAGTTATTGGTAGCAACTAAACTTTCAGGCCATTTGGCATGCAGAGCTTGAGTAGGAAGTATCATACATGGCTAATACCAACACGTTTGTTCCTCGTTCTGTAAGATAATCCAGGTGCCTGGACATGTCCATCTTTCTTCTTAGCTGCCACAGCTTCTCATCACAATCTTTCTTATACAATAGAAAATGAATACAGAAATTCTACTATTCTTTAGTTTAGTATGACCTACTGAACTTCAAAGAGAACACTGGCTTCAAAAAAGCCTGCTAGTGGCTCTTAGTTTGTTTTGTCAAACGAAGAGATTTCTAAGTTTGAAGGCATATGAATGGAAGGGGTTAGACCATTGGCGAGAAACGTGAGTAGCGTCTGTGTGTGAGGGAGGAGAAAGAGTTGAGGGGAAGAATTATTTTGTTATGTATTTCAAGTTACCCGTTTTTTTAATTTTATCTCGAGTGCCTATGTCACAAAATTTCTGCAGGATTCTTATGCAAGAAGAATCATATTGGCATATATTTTGAGTCGCTTGATATCTCTGTTTCATCATTTTGAACTTGTTGCATCTTCCCTTTTCTTAGTATTTTACACATTTTCAAACTTCAATTTGTTTGTGTTTGAATTCGTGGAGAACAAATTATCTTTACTCCCAATGAGACTCAAAGCCCTTTTCTTTGGGCGCAGGCAGGCACGGAAGTACAAGAAACTGCTGATGCTGACAAATCCTGAGGCTGACAGGAATCGCAAGCTAGTAGTCAAGGATCCTTGCTACTCTATAGTTATGTATTTGACCATAGTTTGCAACGCAGGTATAGGAGTGAAGTAGGCCTGACAAGAGCCGTAACAAACACAGAGCAATACCCATGGCATGTTACTGGGGACGTGTTTGGATAGTTGATTTCGTTTTACTCTTTTAAGGAACCCTTGTATATATTGTCAACATCTCCAGAATAATGTCTTTTTTTCTTTTTCCCAATTTGAACTTGCCGTTTGAACACGTTAAAATATTTTGCGGCTGAGCGCCAAGAGATTCTTGAAAATATTCCCATGGCCCCCCCTCTTTTTTTTTTGGTGTTTTTTTAAGGGCAGAGTTTGATCACTGCCTGAATCGCGTTATCTCAAGTAACAGTTCATTGTATATATGCTAATCCCAGTTATGATTTTCCTGCGTAAAGAGTTTTGATGTGATTAAGAGCTTAGCCAAGTAGGTTTACCTCGACAGAGCATCCGAAACAAAACGGATACTCAAAAGTTGGGAGAATGGGTATGCAAAAAGAAAGGGAAGATATTCCCATAAATTCTCTTGCTCAGAGAGAAAAATACTAGTACCAATCCTACAGACACAAACCCTCAAATTTTGGTGAGCAGAACGGTACCTGCGAGATGAAATTTGAACTCAGTTTTACAAACAGTTCAAATGCTACATATTCTGTGGACATACATTGTGTAGTGCTACAAACAACAGCCACAAGCATAGGTTAGGCACATGAATAGGGCTACAGACAACAGAGGGTCAGTTAGGCTACACAATTACAATGCCAGCTTTTCATTTGACAGGCTCAGTTATATGCAACCCTTATATTTATCCTTTGCACGGGTAACAAAATTTTTATGCGGCACTTAGGCAGTTCTCCCAAGTTCCATATTTTGAGCTGAAACTCCCTCCACCACTCTGCTGCGCGTATTCAGATATTACTGCACGGGCACAGATATCCCAAGTCCTCGCTACTTCCCCAACGGACATGGGTTGTGAGAGGCTTCGGAGAGAGATACTAAATCTGGATTTTGCCTTCATAGAAAGATCTTCATACTCCTTGCTGAAAAGCGAATAACTCATATCAGTAAAATGTGTGTTTGGAAATGTTACAACACAAGCACAGGTACAATAAAACTCAGCATTTAGGGCAAGGGGTAGAAAGCCTTCAGGACAAGCATGCTTTCTTATAGCCTAGTCAAGGCAAGTAACTCGTTCTCTGCTTTTCTGTTACAATAAAAGGAAAAAACAATTGATTCAAAAGTCACTTGTCAAAATTATCTAACTTGCCAACAACCTGTTTCCTTCAACACCTCTTCCTAAGTGACAGCACCATGTCGAAAATAAAGGGTTGGAGGAAAGGGGGTTGATTACCAAGATCAGTTCCCGTAAAAGGGGACCCTGGCTCTGTGAGACACCAATCCGGGCCAAGCAAGGCCAAGTGGGAAAAAGTGTCAAAGTAGTCATGTTATCGTTGCAACACTTTAGATACTGAAAGCTTGCCAAAAAGAAGATCTACTAGAATCTGCTATACAGAAAAGGGTACCAAAGAAGATAGAAGGAAGAAAAGGAACGCAGAAGAAAAGATAAAGGGGTTGACCTTCTTAATGCCATATCAGATTAGGTGGTCGACAACACATTCACAAAAAGTTACCCTGGAATTCTTTTAAACCAAAATGAACGAGGTTGGGACAAAGAAAATGACATCTGAAATGAAAAAGACGACACAAGACAATAGAATGTTAAAGTACTCTAATGCTCTTTTTCCTCACCTAACTTCAACTGGAAACTTATCCAGGAGTACTGGGGAGCAATTTGGATAATTTGTGGGAACGAGCAAGCGCAAAGGCTGAATCGGTGACTGCAAGCAGAATAAAGAGGATTCAGCTCACACAAAAAAGATTAATTCATATGATCAACAACTTGGACTACAAACCGCACCATCTGCACTGAAGCATACTGTGTCTTCAAGTTGGGACTAAGAGCCACAGCACTGAAAGAACACTTGATGATGGTACCTTCACCACCTTCAGTAGCAGCATCCCTTGCAGTTGGATCGACATCTTCGTCACTGATATCTACAACAGTATCTATAAGACGCTGATTTATCTCCCTTATTTCTTCGAAAAGGGCATGGTTAGCCTGCAGCAGTAATCACATCATTTTTCCATGCTAAATCAGCTTATCGTTATAACCAAAGTTAATAGATGTAATTATACTGAAGCAAGAACTAGTGGGAAATGCATTGCAACCGAGAAAATACAAGGGCAGGCATGATATTGCAGCAATTCTCAACAAATCAAAAACAAAATCTTAATATGTGTGTACATTATGTGAGTAATTGAAGAAACTATATTAACTTCTCGTTAGAATATGAATCATCCTTTACTGCTTGACTATTACAAACATCTATAATAATAATGACATGATAGCAATTGTGACACTTTCAGAATTTCCAGAGCAATATTTTAGACTTCAATACCATCCACAACCATAACTGTGTGATACAGAATGCTACAATGAAAAAGGGGTTATGGAAGGCTTCCCAAGGACATAGTAAAGACGCAAGGCATCTGTGTTAGCACACAAGGCCAATCGCACAACACCACATTCAATGACGTTACAAACTAAAGAACCTGTTGGCATGATCCCCATCTAAGAAGCAAGGATAAGGGTAGGGGTGCAGATACGAAACGGGTGCGGATACTCCAATACGTGATTTTCTCAAATAATAGGATAAGGGAGCGGCTAGGATACGACAATGTTAATTTCATTAGGAAAAGGAGAAGCTTGCAATAGCCATAGAGATGCCAAGGGAAAAATGCTGCAAGAAAGAAAAATCTGGCTCTTTTCTTTACTAGCTGAGAAACGAATGGGCCATGGAGAAACATCCATAAACGCACGAATCTGGAAAAAAGTACATCGAATCAAAAGTCCAGCCACAACGAGAGGTCCAGATCTGTGACCCAAAAGACGCGTAATCAACTTACGTGATTAACAACGCAAGGAAGCTCTGTAACTTCGTTATAAAACCAACAAAAAAAGAAAAGAAATAGTGCAACCCAAATTCAATGAAGTCATGTGTGTGCACAGAAAACAAGGAGAACCTTCATTTTGTAAACAAAGTTGGGCTGCAGGGATCTCATAGTAGTAATAACTTGTACATCATTCCAGGAGAAGAATGAATCTTGTTGAAGCTCAATCACGTGCTAAACCAAGCCATAGCTCTCTCTCTCTCATCACCCCCCCCCCCTCCCCCTCCTTCATCCTCATCCCTCTCCCTCATTCGATCGCCTCCCCTGTTATATATCCTCCGAAAAACCCAAAAAGCGTATCAAATTATAGAGTGAACACCAACATGTCTGGCTGTCCCTCTCTAGGTTCGAGTTTATTCAGGTGTACATGATAGCAGAAAATGGTACCTCCAGCCTGGGCTTCTTGATGCTAGATGTTGCAGTGGACTCTAAGTCAGCTGCTTCCGAACCAGCCAGCTGCTTGAAGCTATCATTTATGCTTCCAGCAGACGATACAACATTTAATGGCATTGCACTCGTGTGACGCTTCATTTTCCTTGTTCCAGTAGTTCCATCTTGAGTGATAAAACTTCTAGCTTGTAAGCGGCACTTCGTCATGGCAACCAAATCCTCACCAACAGCAGCTCTTGATCCATTACCTGGCGCTGATCCTGCTATTCTATCCATCATACTCACAACTGACCCAATGTCACTAACCGAGGCACTCAATGCTTTAGGTGACAGTGACTTAACCTGGAAATAGGATGTTCGAGAGTTATCCAATTAATTAAACAAAAAGTCCGAACTAATTTGTCCAATAGTATTCCAGTATGCAGCATATTAATGTATGTGGAAATTGATTGTAACACACCGCTTTAAGTAAGCGTTCAAGAGGCTGTTCTGTAACACTTGACTTGCCAGAAACAACCGTGGCAGCATTACCATAATTGCCATCTGGACTACTGAACTCAGCAAGCAAAGGTGACGCTGATATTCCAGGAGTGCCAATGGCAAGGGATTGGGCTGGTACCAGAGTACCCGTTGTTTGTTGATGTCCAATATTTCCAGCATTTGATAGTGAAGAAACACCAGAGGTAACTTTCTCAGATTCTCCTGGCATAGGTGATGGAGCTAAGGGAGTTGAAGGAGATGGGACGATAAAGGGAGAGTTTGCAGATTGCAAAGGGGTACCAGCTTTAGTAAGAGAGTTTAGCAAATTTTGCTGATCAATCTGCGGAGATGGATGCTGGGAAATTTGAGGAGATGCAGCCTGAAGAAGTTGTGGTGAAGAAATAGGAAAAGAAGCTCCTAACTGTTGGTGATGATAAGCTGACCGCTGGCTTACAGAATGATGTTGCTGAAAAGCCCCAGGTTTAAGGCCCATCTGCTGCCTCAACTTCAAGTCATTACCATCAGTCATCTGATGAAGCTGCTGCATCTGGTTCGCTTGCAACTGTGCAGGCTGCTGCTGCTGCTGCTTAGTTTGCTGGTGAAATTGCTGCTGCTGCTGCTGCAGTAAGTGTTGTTTCTGAATGAATTGCTGCTGCATTTGCCGTTGTTGATACTGTTGTTTAAATTGCTGATTTTGCAGCATCTGTTCCTGCTGTTTTAAATGCTGGTGCTGAGCCATATTCGAGTTTGACTGAAGGGGATTAAGCGTTGGCTGCAGTGTATTCATCCCACCTTGTGACGATAAGGGATTCAAATTTACCTGCTGGGGACCACTCACAGGATTTTGTTGCAGAGATGCAACAGCAACCTGCTGCAACGTATTCAATGTGTTATTCTGATCTAAAGTGGAACTGGGCTGTAAGGAATTCATCATGCTCTGCTGTGCATTTGAAACCCCCAACAACGGAGAGAAAGAATTATGCTGCAAACTGTTCGTAGTATTCTGCTGCATTGTTGCCACAGAACCCTGTACGTTCATTGATTGCATCTGGGGATTCATTTGACTATCATGGTTTTGCATTTGAGTCATTTGAGATTGTGGCTGTTGCATGGAGTGCATATTAAGTGCTTGCCCTTGCTGCATCGAGGAAACAGGCTTTCGGGGCCTATTTGAATGAAGAAAATTGGTAATTTGCTTCTCGTAGGCACCCAACTTGTCCTTAAAAGCAGGTATTACACTGCTCTTGGGAACTTGTAAGAAATTTATGAGGCGCTCCAACATAGTCTTAAATATTTTAAGCTTCTCAAGTTGCTCGTTCTTTGGTTGCTGAGGAAGAGAATCATGCTGGAAATCAACAGATGCATCAGTGTAAAAGTCAGAAAAATCAGAAGAAGAAATAAATAATAGCAAAACTATTTACCCAAAAAAAACGTGAAGGAGTACTAGCAAAATGCACCAAAACTAATGCAAAATACAAGTTATGTTACATGGACCCCTTAAAATGCGCAAAGTACCCGTGTCAGACACTTGGACATGGGTATGGGATATAAATAACTAAGAAACAAGACTATCATAGAAATATTTCGCCGTGTCCCCTTGTCTTAAGGTTATGAAAAGTAGACGAATCCGACACATGGATATGTATCCGACTCGTACCAAGTCCATGTAACAAAGTGTATAAGTATGGCGTGCCCAGATGGACACCCACATATAAGCCCCCTATAATGTATCCTATACACAAACAAACATATAACGTGTATGGGCGGGCTTTCTTTGTTTCTTTCGTTTCTCTTCCCATGGATACAATGACAATTGACCATCATTAGCCACAGATTTTATAGGCTGCTACAACTTTTGTCCTGCAGCGCGAATACGCTTAAGCAGCAGCTTCTCTATCGTTTAAGGTCATTGTCCCACATTATCCGGGGACAGCCCGACACGAGCAACATTCAAAGAAGATGACATCCCCTTTCAATGACATGCTAAAAGCTGATTCGAAAAACAAGAAGCCATAAAAAAACGTGATGACTGCTTACTTGCTGCAATTTACCAGCAATTTTCTGGTACATTTCACTTAGATCTGCCAGATACATATCCTTCATGGCTTTTATCTGCAAGATAAATGTGTTTAGTCTTAGGTTTCACTGCCACTCAGAAAAAGATTAACATCATTGAAAACTGAAGGTGCGTCCTCTTTAGTAGTTTGATCTCAAAAAAATGCAGATTAGATTATTTGCCAACAAATGCATATTAAATGATGTGGCCTTCGGATAAAAATACAACAAATGCTTAAATAATGCAACTAAAACTCCTATATCATGCGATTAAAGATCATATAGAACCAAATTTAATTCCTCCACTTACTCCCAAAACCCATCCTTCTAAGCAAGTATATAGTTATAAGTTCCAATTCATGTGGTCAACTGGTCGTATGCTCTTTAGATATCTAACTTGCAAACCAAACCAGGTGCATGAACTGATTGCGCTCTTAAGTCTGGAGTCAACAGATTCAAACTGAATCACCTTCAAAAAGTGCATTTTGAGTTTCCAGAATTACACCAGTAATCACTTTCTGAAGACGGCACGTCAAGACCTTAGAAAGCAACTTGTGTACCTGCCAACTAAGTTTATTGGCCTAAAATCATTAATATCCCCCGTGCAACCCTTTTAGGGATTGAAGAGATGAAGGTAGGGTTAACAATTCTCGTCATCCTTAATCACCTGCCAACAATGTTCATAAAAAGCCACATTTATCTCTTCCTCCTCAAAAGGAGCTTCCAAGGTTGCATTAGCATCAAGACCAAGAAAACTAACAGCCAGTCTAATCTGGGACTTGACAGATTAATTGCTGGTAGAACCCAAAACGGCCTCCTGAATCTCTCTCATCTAAGAACTATGCCATTGACCATTATCGTCCAAATTGACTTGACCTCTTATGCTTGGCAATTTTATGGAAGAATTTCGTGCTTCCATTCCCCGCTTCTAGCCAAAGATCTCCAGATGTTTTAAGGTAGCAGATCTCCTCCGACAAGAATAGACAATTAGCTTACTCAAACCACGTTCACCTTCAAAAACATCAAGCTCATGGATGTCGGCCAAAACTCGAGCCAAGCTCAACTTCACCCTTCCGACCATTTCCGCATTCCACTTCTGCAAGTCATTCTTCAGCAATTTAATTTGCTGGCCAAGCAAAAGCTCGGAGTCCTTCTAAGTCATAACTCACCCACCAAGCCCTAACCAACTCTAGAAACCCGACCCAAGAAGCCAAAAAGTTCTCACATCTTAGAGAGGATTCACCTACGCCAAGACCTCCACTAAAGCCAAGGCGCGGGATCAGATATCACCGACAAGCACGCTGAGTAACATTGCTAAGCCTATTTTCCAACTGTCCCGGAATCAACACTTTATAAATCCTTGTAGAAGACATTCATATAGAATCTTCATCCCAATGGTAGTATATAAAATTGAACTCCAGCATCTCCTGGGAGAATGAGTAACAAGTCTTTCTCTAGGAAGTCTAGCAACATTGAGGTCGCCACCAATGGACCGAAGTCAACTCCATGTGCAAAGCCCCTCCTCCAGTCCAACTGTAATGTCCAATTCTCCCTAACTTTACCAGGGCCGTACACAAAAATATCCAAGAGAAGTCATCATCCACCATTTCAAAAAGACAAGAAGCCGAAAAAGAGCCGTTAACATCAACATTTGGAAAAGATACGTTTATCCCACATCACCAGAACAGCAGACAAAGCCCTCACTGCTTCCACTGTGGCCCAATCATCCAATCCACCCCTTCCAACAGAGCGAAGAGTAACAGCCGACATAACCTCCATTTAGTTTCCCGTATGCACACCTGATTCGGTCTCCACCTCTTTAGTAGCATCTTAATTATCCTCTCTTCCTCCTACTATTCAGACCCCATACATTCAACGAAACACTCGGTAGATGCATGAATAATCGAAGTAGCAAAGAGAATCACCCTCCCTAATGCCAATAACTGCCTTCCCTCATCTTCCCATTCTTGTTCTTGTAATTAATAGTGCATCCTAACTTACAACTCCCTCTCCTTTTTAAAATAAGCTTTTTTCTACGGATGAAAAGAACCATTGCCACAGCAGCTTTCTCAATTCCCATCGACAGATTAACAAATCTACCCTCACGACTGTGCCTGATGCACCTCAAATTTGCCTAAGCTCTTGACTTCATTTTGGACCCAGTTGGATAAAGGCAAAGCAGCATTCTCCTCCTTGAAATTTCCATAATCCATCTCTTACTCTTCAATAGAAGGGTGTTTAATGTAGTTCCAGGGCTCAACAATCTCTGCAGCCACAAGGGGTAGCTCAGACGCATGCTCCTATCCTCCTGACTTGAGGCCACACCATTATCACTCCAATCAACACTATGCACATCAGAGGTATCCCAAACAGCAAAACCTCCCACATAGACTGCATCTTCCTCTAAGGAAAGAAGAAGCATCACCTTCCTGGAAGAACAAAGAGCCATAATGTATCCAGAAAGATTCATCAAAACTTGGTTTTCCAGATAAAAAAGACTAGAAACCAACCTGCAATTCATAGGGCAGCAGAACTGACCCATGCAGAAAAGAAACTCTCATAACGAACCTCGATAAGAGCCCAACAAAAATATTTTCTCTCCACTGTATTTCGATCAACAAGCAAAAATCCCCCACATCAGTCTCCAATTTTACGCCAGATATCTTTGTCCCATCGATGGAGCGGCAACCAACAGCACAGATCCAAACAGATGCAAGTCTAGAATTTCACTTTCACAACCAAGAAGTAACAGCAAAGCCGCCCAATTCGCAACCCAACTATTCTCAAACAGAACCCCCGTCGCCTCTGAGGGAGAGGGAAAACAAACAAGAACGAAACACCATCCAACTCAAATACGAGCACAAACTCCAGTCATCTTCCCCACTTGTCTACCTACGCTTGCATCTCTGCACACAACGGTGTTGAACCCCTATCATCCTCAACTCTACCAACCAAGCACGTTCAAAATTCCAAACTACCTTCGCAAGACTCATTGTTCACTTCAAAATCGGCCTATGAATCCCCTATGGAAGAGACACTGGAAGGAGATAACTTTGGCCATTGAAGCAGCTGCAAGGAACAACTTCCAAGGAGTCAGTGAGGCACAGGGCTTCTCCCAATGCACTCCCTGGTCCTCTCAACCATTGACTTCCACACATAACCACCATGGTCTGCCTGAATGTATACAAATATGCTTGAAAACCTAACCAGGCTCTCCACCCACAAAAATTTGCCTTCCCTATTCTCCAAAATTTTAAAGCCAAAGTGCTACTTCTGCCCCATAACTTCTTGGAGAAACCCTTCGAGGAGCTAGCAGCCTCCTCCAGAAAATTGCAGAACCATGGGATATTTTTGCTCGCCACAGCCGAACCTCTATAACAATATCTCTCCCTCTTTCAACAAGACGGATCAGCTGGCCGTCGTCAGATACATTAAAGGTCTTCCATCCAAGCGGGAAGATGAGTTTCGGCTGCATGCCCACTTTTGTCTTCAGCATGTATTAGACTCCCCCGGGAAGAAGGAGAATGCAAGACAGTGGAACCCACTCTGCTAACACCTTAAGCTGTCACTTAAAGGGGTTACTTTTCCTAGAATTCATGGTTCCCCATGTAGGCTAAATCTACTATCCTATTCTCACAAAGACTATCGTAATAACCTCAACCATCTTCTTCATTTCAAAGTAGAACAAGTGAGTTCTTTCTGAACGGAGAAATCAAATTACCTTTTGATAAATCTCCTCTTGCAAATCTCCCCCACTGGCATTTCCTGTCTGGACTGTGGAATCTAAAGAAGCTACAGAAGTACAAACATAAACTGCATTAGCACTCAGTCAAACGATTTCCAAAGGTGGAATAATTGAGTCTTTTCATATTTCAAGCTCATTACAAAGATTTGCACGGAAAAGAGGTAGTTGCTAGGTCAGGTAGTTCATCTCAGAACAGTTTCAGAGAAACAGTTTGAAGCGTATAATCTATGTATACGCGTGAAATATAAGCTTTGACATAGAAACCAAAGAACATGCATATCATGACATAAGCAAAAAATTGGAAAACCCTATCAAGCAGGTAAATACTATAGTAACAGAACAAAAAAGAAAAAGTACTTCATAACTCCAGCCTTCCCACCCACACCAATGTCCAGTTCCCCCAAAACCTCAGGCTCCTTTGACAATCTTTGAAAATTCACAGCCAATGAATTATGTTTGAAAATAACTGATACGCATTTGAAGCTAGTATTGTCTGAAGCCTTCCAGATAAAAAGAATGTTTTGCTGATGCAAGGCGGCAGATTTAAAAGTTAAGCAGGAAAAAAAAATTCCTTTCCATCCAACTTCGGAGTAATGAAACAAAACAACCTTTTCCTTGCCTATTAGATTCAGTTGGCTTCTAGATGGTTTTGTTCATCTAGCTCTGGGATTTACTATGTCTTGCTGTCTTGTCTATATGCATGTGCATGAGATAGACAAATCTGGTATTTGGTCAAGAAAGTGCAAAGTGAACCATTAAGGGTGCCAGAATTTGCAGCGAAAGGTATCGTGATAAGTATTTACGCTATCAGTAGAGTACATAACTACATACAGAGGATTACAAAATCTGGTATTTGGGGCACGAAGGTGCAAAGCGAACCATTACGGGTGCCAAAATTTGCAGCAAAAGGTACCGTGATAAGTATTTACGCAATCAATATGGTACACATATAAAATTACAAAATTCATGAGCTCAAGAAGATGTGGAGCAACAAAGAGTAAGACAATGACTCAAATTTACTTAACTAAGTCACGTACTTGATGATGGCTCAGGGATGGCTCTTTGTGGTTGAAATAGCTGCTTCTGCTGATCAATCACATTCTGCTGCGGAAGCAACGTACCAGATGCTTGAATCCTTTGCTGCATATCTCGCTGAAGTGGATTTGGCTGTTGTTGCAGACCTACCTGCCCAGGCTGTGATTGCATGTGTGACATCATTTGCTGCTGCGATAGTGGTTGTGACTGTTGACCTTGGGTTGGCATCATAGTTGCTGTGCTCTGCTGAGTTTGTTGCTGCACAGGAACTTTAGGTTGTGACTGTACCATGCGTACAGTGTGCTGATTAGTCAGTATGCTAGAATTAGTGGATTGAGTTCCAAGCAGTTGTTGCTGTTGCTGCTGGAGACCATTAACATTATTTTGAGGTCCCAATTGCTGCTGGTGCATATTTGGGAGGTTATTGTTTTGCTGGGCCATCAACTGCTGCTGCTGTAGATTGGAAAGGTTATTCTGCTGGCTCAGCAACCTCTGTTGCTGTTGCTGCTGTTTTTGCTGCTGCTGCATGTCAGGAATGCCATTTGGTTGCCCCATAAGCTGGTTCTGTTGCATATTTGTTGCATTTGGCTGCTGTCCCATCATATGTTGCTGATGCTGCTGAGTTGGCAATATTGGTTGCTGCTGCTGTTGATGAATAATGGGAGATTGTTGCTGCTGCCTCTGTTGCCTGAGAACTGATTGTGGGTGTTGTTGAAGTACTGGTTGTGATGATTGTTGAACCGGATTCTGCTGATTCTGTTGGACGCTAGAGAGTTGAGATGATTGCATAACAGGTTGCTGAGAAGATTGCAATTGACTTTGTTGTAGCAAGTTCTGTTGTTGTTGCTGCTGCTGCTGCTGCTGCTGCTGTTGGTGTTGCTGCATTTGGGATTGCAGAAGGGAATGCGGGATATTTCCTTGTGGGAACTTCGGTTTTATGAGCTGTTGTTGTAACGGCTGCTGGTAAAGATAATGCTGCTGATTCTGTCCCTGGGGCTGTTGCTGTTGGGAAGCAACCTGTTGCTGCCTTCCCTGTAATTGCCTCTGAGAATTGGCAAACATATTGGCAGGCACCCCTTGTCCCATTGTATTCCCTACAGAGTTGTGTGCAACCCCAGAGATGTTCTGCGTATTCTGCAAGTTCGAATTTGGGCCAACAACATTTTGCAGAGTAGTTTGAGATAAACTGCTGACAGAAGGCAGAGAAGATGTTAAACCGGAAGAACCCTGCACTCCACTTTGGGCAATGTTATTGTGCAGGTTCTGGGATAATAGCTGTTGATTAGCCGGAACTGATATAGGAAGTGGTTGCCCTTGGTAGTTAACCTGAGACATGCTCTGCGCGGCTGTTCAAGAGATAAAAAAATTATGTAGTGGACAAGAGACAAGTGTATAGTGCTCAAAAAATATGAAAAAGAAAGTCGAACGCCAAATAAAAGAAAATTGTATCTGAAAGCAAGGGAATCGAGTTCATTTTACATTTTGCTCTATTTTGAGTGTGTTTATGAGTTGGGTGGGAGTTGGGGGCTTGCAGGTCCTTTAGAACATTCCAAGTATGCAATCGTGATTGTAGTGACAACATTTTCCTGCCGAAGCATGTACAAGGAGAAACTATAAAACAATGTCTGACAGAATGTTTTAGCATTTATGCCGCTTAGCACTGTTAAGAACTTTGGCAGCGATTCTACTGCAATACAAGAGTTTGCACTAAATTTCAGATGGTTAGATCCACCAAGGCATTAGTGGACTTTGCAGACGCTACGTAGAAGTTATTTTCCTCTGCAGGTCGGTTGCCTAGGATTTTGAAGAGATGAACAAGAGCAGCACACCTAAGGAACCCCCACTCCCCAACCCACTTTTTCCTGCATATACTACGGCAAAGGAACAGTTTAAAATAATGCCAGAATTTTCGGTCAGACTAACCTCTATAAATACCAAAATTCACCCCAATCAATGAGGTCATTTTACAAGGGAGAGGTGTGCTTATCAAGTAAATATATTTAGCCCTAAACACACAGCTGAAGTCGGGATACTAGATAGAATCAGGTAAACAGAAACTTCACATAAATACCTGGATCCAAGGAATTTTTGCTGTTACCGGCACTGTTGGACTGCCCAGCATTGGGGAGGGCGTTTGGAGATTTTGTCTCCATTGTCAGCATCTTCAAAGATATTTTCCTTAGATAATCAGACTGTAAACAATTTTTATTAAGAAAAGAAAAAATTGAATTTAGAGAAACTCAAACATGTTCCAGCACCGGCAAAAGATGCGAAATATAGAACAATGTAGACAAGGAGATTTCAGCTGCAACATGCTGGTATAGAAGAGATATTTCAACGATGGATATGAGGTAAACCCGGCTTGTGGCAGCAGAATAAATCTTTTCCTCAAACCTCACTGCAATTTTCTTGAGTTCTTGTAATCCCTCTTGTCCACCAGAGAAGGGAAGATGCCTCTTCAAGGTCTCCATTCTATACATTAAACATTAAAAAGAATTGGTTGCTGCATGTGCACAGACAGAGAAAACATCCATAGTAACAAGACACGTACAAGCATAAGTAGACCAGTTAGACTAAATTTTGGCAACGCAGACCACACGACATGTAACTAGAAAGACCACAAACGAAAACGTCCAGCCATGTGATTCGCAAGGGCTCCATTAACATAGTTAGGGATTAGAGAACTGAATACTACATACAAGTAAGAAAATCTTGTCATTCTGTTCCCATAAATACCTCAATCTCCTCAAAACGCGCAAAGAAAAGACCATAAATAAGACGCCATTGAAAGGAAAAATGTCCTCTAAACACAAGTTCTCACCAAAATGTCAATCAACAAAAGACGCTTCAATTATCGAGGCCGCTAATAGAATGATCACACGCTTTCATCACTAACGAATACCCGCAGTTACTGTATACGAATGGACCTTTTTCTGAGCTAGATATCTGGCATTTCCCTCGGGAAGGGAAGTCGCTGACCAGCATGCCAAGATTGCTACCTCCTTGCAAGGAATCAGCATGCTAAGGAGCGAAGGAAATGACTTGTTTTCAAATGAAAATCAATAACAGCTTCAACTTAGGGAATTACTTCTCCAATTGTAGAAGAAGATGAAGACGCTAATAACTAGCACGTACAACAACCTAATCCTAAAAAAATAATTAAAAACCCTGAAATCCCAATAATCAATTTGTACCATCAATGAATTTATCAAATTCTACAAAAAATATCCCAATGCCAATCAATTCCTTTTAAGCCTACCCAGGTGATCTACTTCACTCTCACCAACATTGGGAAATACTAGACATTAAGTACCAAAATGCCATAGAATGAGAAACCACAAGATATACAACTAGATACTTTAGATCCCTGAGTACCGCAAGTTCTGACATCATCAAAACAAACCAGGAAGAACATATGCATCAAGTAAGAGATAACTTCAGATTATGCAGGAATAAGAATAAAGATGAACCACATCTTTTCCAAGTTAACAAATTCCATGCAATATGCCAACGCTTCCGTTCTGTCTCTGTTTTATTTTCGGATTCCGAGGATGAGCCAGCCGATCGAGGAAGCATTAGTCGACCTACGTTTTGGCTGGAATTCAATTTAACCTCCCATTCTGTATTCCACTCCTCTTAATCCCAAACAACTTCGGACTCTAGATAACGAGTTCTATATCTTTCTTCTACCAAAGAAGTTGTAAATAAATGCTACTTTTACAAGCAATCCTATGGTCAAAACCACCTCCTCAACGCCAAATCAGCTTAATTAGCAGACTTGACCGCTAATCTCCTATAAACCTTCTTTAAGAAATGTCCCACTCATCAATTTTTTCAAGTTAAAACTGCCGATGTGCAAATTTTTCGTGGAACTTGGAACAAGGTGAAATTAGGGCATGCAGTAAAAAGATGTGTAACATAATAATGGTGAAAGCTCACATCTTGTTGACAATCCTTTGGCGTGAATCTTGCTGCAGCTGATTCCTCCAATCACCGGCGTCCATGGCCACCGGTTCAACGCCCTGAGTTGTTGGCCTCCAGTTATTACCATCCATCACCTACAAAAAAGGGAACCAACAAAGCAAATTCCATCAAAAAACGAACTAGAACCTACAAATAAACGAAAAACCACATACCCACCTGATCTAATCTAATTTACAGAAAAACAGAAACCAGACAGAGTCTATCTAGAGAAAGATGTATGCTTTGTACGGAACTGGTTTTTCGGTCTACTTCCTTTGAATGCAATTGCACACACAAAGATACACAGTGCGCGTGTGTTTTAAATGTCAGATGCCTCTTTAGAAGGTAGTTGCATTGACAGAATTAACGAAATTTAACCTGGGGAACTTTAATTACGTAAGTCGGCTTTAATCATGGGCCAACTGTCCGGTTACGGGGAGAATTTGGAGAGAGAGAGAGAGTTTCGGAGAAACCTAAGAGAGTTTTGAGCTTTTATACAAAAACAGTGTCCCCTTTCTATTACCGCACTAACCACGTAATTCAAAAGGAAAACAGAAAGAGGTCGCTAAATAGTACTATAAAGGGTAGAGACCGATTGAGGATGTTTTCGAAATCCGTTTCAATTTTCGGTTTTTGTTCTAAAAACAATACTTCTTTAAGTTTTTTTTTAATTCAAAACTAATAGGTTGTTGTTTGATAGCAGTTTTGTATAATTGATTTTTATTTTTTTCTCTTTTCCTCTCTTCTCTTTAATTTTATTTCTCAATACTTGAAAGCTTCTTTGAGCTTACGACCAACACAACTCATTTGCCACTGTCCAACTCCTGCCATGGCAGTAACACACTAGCTCGCGAATTAGGTCTTCATTGGTTTGATTGGGTGAATGGGTTTGACTGCTTGGAATTTACTTGCTCAAATCGAAGATACTAGGGCTAACCTATTGATGAATTTTGTGTTGTTTGTTGTAGGGACAATGGTGGTCGGTATGATGGTGATTTGGATTTAGAGGAGTGGTGGTGCCATAGGGGTGACCGATGTTAGAGGGTTTGGTGTTCGACGGTGTTGGCCAGTAGTGGTGGTGATGGTTGTAGTTATCAATGGCTATGCTGGTTGGTCACTATTGGTGGTGGCGACTTTTAGTGTCTATGTTGGTCGGCGGTGTTGGCATGTTTACTATTAGGGTATGTTGATCAGTGGTGGTGGCAAATCGGGGGTCAATGGTTGGCAGTGTTTGTAATTGGTTATTCGGAGGTGTTGATCATTGCCGTGGCGGCGGCAGCGATCAATGGGTATGGTGGTTGAAAATGTTAGTGGCTTGGTGTTCTTGGGTGATATATTGTTGGTGATGAAGATTAATGGGAAGAAAAGACATTGAATGCTTCCAACAAAAGTTGAAAGACGGATTTATAAAAAAAAAACTGAAAACTAAAAATTCCAAAATGGAACTTTCGAAAACAACCTCTTTTTTAAAAACTAGTTTATAAAACTGAGGGAAAAAAAACAAAAACAGCTTGTCAAACACTAATTTTTTTTCAGTTTTCAAAACTAAACAAAAAAATTATAAACAAAAGTTGTTTCAAACTCTAACTTAGTTGACAACTACGATCTTTCATTTTCAAATGTTGCTACGGCCTTCGGCAAGTCACTTATATTACTGGCTATTTTTTAATATTTTGTACGTTCCAATAAAAGAAACTAGGATTCTGTGTTATATGGTACATTTATTGTGACAGCTTCAAGTTTAGGTTTAACAACAAAATCTGGTCGCCAAAAATGTTTTATCCTAATATATTATTGTGATTGCTACTATGTATAACGATAATTTTATAAAATAAATTAGGCGACAGTTTTTATTTATACAAGAAAAGATCTTTATCCCGGAGAGGGTCAATTGACTCTCTCGCAATCTTTGAAAAAGTCCTTTGGATATTGGGTATACTTCGACAATGGAATAAGGGCTACTTGACGCGCTAATGGAATTAATTCTTCGTCATTCTCAGGTTGCCTCAAAATATTCTCTTCTTGAAATATAATTTTTTTTATCTCAAAGATATTTTATCTTCTTCAAACGTGAAAACAATACTTTCAACTCCTTTCTTCTGGCCTTAGAGAGAAAGTATTGTTAGATTACCACTAAAAATTTAACATCTAGACAAAATGATCGGTTGGTGGGGTAAGTATTCAGTTAGATATTAATCTTAACCATGGTTAGCAATCAAAAGAAAAATAAAAAACAAAATACGTAAGCCACAACTGCAACCCTAATCTCCGTATTCTTCTAACAGTCGTCGCTCCACCCCCATCTCCCCCCCTCCCTCTCTCCACAGACACAAAAACACTATCTTGTGAGTTTCTCGATCACCACTTCCACACGAGATTACTGAATCTGAAGCAGTCTGCTCTAACAAGACGAACACAATACTTGAAGTCTCGGATTTCATCCAAAACGCTGGAGTGGAGTGGGTATCGAGTTTCCACTGCCATAGCTATGGTTTATCAAATATTCTCGCTTGACAAGCGCATCAGCAGATTGGTGTTCCAGAAGAAGTAGCATTTTCGGCCAGATATGATGTATTCCATGATGGAACTTCCATCATTCTTCAAGCACACACACAACACTGATCAAGACAACTGGTATTCCAGAAGTAGATTCCTAACAGGTGTGCATTTCATCCTCACTTTCCCAGGGGCATTGACAGTGTTGTGCTGTGTTTTCATGACATCAAATAAAGTGAAACTTATCTTGGAGTTCTCTATTTTCGTGCTTCTATGCAAGCAATTTGCACCATTGTTTTTTCCTAGACTTGTATAAAGAAGAAAGCATAAGGCAACTATTTGATTACAAGCTTACAACTTAAGATTCAACGGAAGTGATTCCGAGGGAACTGATGATTCACGTTAAGATTACTACGCCTTAGTCCACCAATCTTAATCTAAATATATTGTGGTGAATATCACACCGTTTATACTCACAACACAGGTATTAGAACAAAGTTCATCTTTCTTTCTGGGCTTTAGGACTTCTAATTTCTTCCCATTTCTTAAGGGCTTCTGTTTTGTTAATGTCATTAAGTTCAATCAAATATGTCTTGCTCCCATGCTAATACTAATAAAAAGAGTGTTTAATTCCTAACTTAGTAAGGATAAGGAAGTGAGACTGAAGTTAAATGCCCCAACAGTTCGGGTAATAATTATGACATTTCTGAAGAAATAATTTGTTTCTTCTTCTTTTTGGGATTCATCTATTCTGTCCTACTTGAATCCGGTAACAAATTGCTATATTCAAGTTTCAATATAAAACCTGAAGCAAATAATTGCAGAAATGTTGAATCACTAAACACTTATTCAAGATTTGCATATTAACTTTATTGAATATACTATTTATGTGCGTATAGATGAAAGAGAAGTAAGAGGAAATAAATGAGAAGTGGGTTTGGTGGTTCTCATGAAAATGAAAAGATAAAAGAGAGGGTTGGAAGGAGAAAAATGAAAATGAGGCTATGAGAACGAGAATGAAAATTACGAGGATTGAAAATATATTCATGGTAAAAAACTGGGGCGGGATTTTCAAACATTTGATAAAAAAATTTGAATTTTTCAGTATTTGTGTTCACTTGGTTGACGATGGTGAAGATTTGCTATTTAATTGATTAGTTTTCTAATTATCTTTATCATTTTGTCTATATGGCAAAGCTTTAGTTATAGTCTAATACCACGTAAGCTGTGATGTTACACAATCATTGAATATTTTCTTGTAAGGAAGAGTAACAAGGTTAGTTATGAAAATAAAAAAATGATTAATGTGCATTAATTACATGTCTATAATAATTACTTGTTTTAAATCCACGCCATGCACATATAAACTCAAAGAAATACTATTTTATATGTAAAGTAATTTTTTTTTTATTTTTTGTTTGTATTTTATGAATCAGCCATGTAAGGCCTTTAGCAACAGATTGCAGCCCTCTTCTGCTGAACAATCAGCTGTAGTAGTAGCCACAATGACATTCGAATTATACCGCATACCGCAGGTCAACAACACGCAAATCTAACAACTAATGCATTTGCAAATCTAATCCCTTCATGGTGATTGAAGAAGAAGCAGAAAGCGAAAGAGAGAGAAGAAGGAGATGATACACAAGGGAAGAAAGAGAGATTGGACAAACCTGGAAGGTAGCGGACGGCAGTGGTGTCGTTCAATTTCAAAGAAGTGAGAATGAGGCAGACGATAGAAAAAGTGATGGGTTGGTTTGAGGAAAACGACTTCCACCTTTTTTTTTTGGTAAACCATTTTCCTAAAAGTTTGCCTTCTTTTCATATGAGTGGAAAATGTTTTCCGTAAACAATTTTCTAATAAACACACCAAACACCAAAAAGTACAGAAAGTGTTTTCCGGAAAAGATTTTCCGTGAAACAAACAGGGCCTAAGTTTAACTACCGAGAACTTGTTTGGGTACGAGGGCGTTAAAATAACTTTTGAACCTCTTTAATGCAACAAAACAGAGAAGCCAGAGGCTATACATCTAACATCACATACAATAGCTAATATAAAGTCTTTTATTCTTTCATTCAAAGCCAAGGACTGTAACACTTTTTTACAAAAAATAATGACAACAAAAATAATAATAGACGGTTGCACGAACACTGGTCCTAGCCTGGTTTATTACTTTGAGAACAACCACATTTTCCTACATAATTTTTAAAAACCCTATTTATCCTCCCCCCCCCCCCCCCCCTCCCCTCTTCTAGGATTGTTTTTATTGGTTTCACATGGTTACTGGCCATCCTATACAACAACATGATTGCCACCGTTTTAATAGATTGTGACATGATTGTCTTCACAAGTCCTAAAATCCTACTTACTCCATGTCATCTCCAGCTTGTTAAGCTAGCCAACTGACCGCGAAGCAAAATTCATCATTCCTACGAGTGAGAGAAAAATAAGAAATATCATCTCCTGTATCGGAATATAACTACCGACAAAAGGGTATTATAATTAAAATTTTGATGTTTATGAACAAAGAATACAATTTTGTCACCTGAGAATTTAATCAGATGGCTAGCATGCATAGTTAGAAATCATAATGGTGGGTGAAAAAATTGCTACTTACCTAGTACATTGTGGAAACTAAAGCTAAACTATGACCAAAGGAACCAATCGATGCATATTCAAAATGCTCAATTAAAAACAAAGGCAAACAATTTAATCAACCTGAACAAAGGCATTGAACATGTGTCACTGCTAGAGATATTCTGATGATTACCAAACAAGAGTGTGCAGGGGAATATAAAACTCTGTTTGACATGTTGTCATCGTACTGGTCATCCGCAAGTCTGAAAAATAGAAACAAAGTATATGTTCGGGAAAAAAAAAATTCAAATTCATTTTACATGTGTCTCTCTTGTTTCTGTCTCTCTAGATCATTCTCACCGGAGATCCGAACCTACTTTTTTCTGGTCCTTAAAAAATGAGCTTTCTTTTTATGAGGACTAAAATAACTTATATTTGACTTTTTGTTTTTTTCTCTTTCTTTGGTGGTTGGGGGGGGGGGGGGGGGGAAGGTGAAGGTCAAACCTGAATTCTTATTTTTATTAACATGCTAAACTCGAGGAAAGAATATGGAAAAATAAATTTACTCTTGAAATGGTATTTTTTTTTTCAATTGAGACTCTTAATTCAGGCGAGCCACCTCATGGACATATCAATATCCGTGGACAATACTTTTCCTTCCACTTTCAGTTCCACTTCTTATCGGTTGGGACTTTCTCTTCCTTTTGCCTATGGCATCGCCACTTTCTTTGTCAGCATCCACATATTCGTTTATGTTGCCTTGCTGCCAGCACCAAGAAAGGATTTCAATTAAGGAGTGGTTTTCGAGAAGTAACTACATATACTACATTATTACAAAGATTCCTGACAAACATTGGCATGCCAACCAATGAAGTATCCCTTACAAAACCAAACAATAGGTGAAAAATGGTTTTATTTACGAGTTATAAGTGAAAATGTGAAACGCAAGGTGAAGCCATAGGTTTGGCCCATCATATGTCTCATTGCTTTAGTTTATTGCGGTTCCTATTTCCTTGAGCAAAAGAAATAAGTTGTACGGTTTTGGTTTGATTTCTATTTTTCAAAACCTTAGTTTAGGAGAAAATTAAAACATTATAGGTAAATAAAAAATTATTGACAAGATAACATCAAAAAGTCATCACACCGCGTAAAACTACGGAGTGACTGTTCACATATTCATGTCACTTCTTGGATTGAGTCAATAGCAACACTGGATCGACAGGAATTTTTGTGTGCGCACGCGCGCGAATACATATAGGTATATATGGGGGGAGGGGGTTGTGTGTGTGTCTGTATGTATGTTTGTATGTATATATATATATATATATATAGAGAGAGAGAGAGAGAGAGAGAGAGAGAGAGAGAGAGATAGCTGATCTTTTGCCCATGCCGCTAGCTTAAGCTAAGTAGCCATTGTGATCCGACCGGGATCTGATAACCTTTTTCTTTTTTATAATTTTCCCTCTGTTCGCCCGATTATGGGAAAGACGTCCGCATGGACGGTAAATCGACGTCCGCATGGACGGTAAATCAGCGTCCGGCCCATAATGGGATGAAAGACGAAGTTCACTTTAAAAACAACGGGGATCCAGGCCACCAATGTCAAAAACGTAGACGGCCTAACTAAGCTGCAAGCACTATATTTTAACAGAATGTGTGCGCGCATGTGTGGTGGGTGGGTGGGTGTGTGGAGAGATATACATAGGCATATCCCTCCAACTACATATGAAAGAAAATCATAATAGGCGTCGTTTGCGTCCATTACCAATGTAGTAATTTCAATGATGATTTCTATTGATATTACTACATTGGTAATGGACGCAAACGACGCCTATTATTATTAGAAATCATCATTGAAATTGTCAAATAGCCCAAGATACACGGAAAAGTTAAAACCTAGAAAAAGGTGAACAAGAATAGGAAACATATTTGGGCAAATCCCAATAGCCCAAGATACACAGTCATCTGATGAAGCTGCTGCTTAGTTTTCTGCTGCTGCAGCTGCAGCTGCTGCTGCTGTTGCTGCAGTAACTGTTGCTTCTGAATGAATTGCTGCTGCATTTGCCGTTGTTGATACTGTTGTTTAATAAATTGCTGATTCTGCAGCATCTGTTCCTGCTGTTTTAAATGCGGGTGCTGAGCCATATTCGAATTTGACCGAAGGGGATTAAGGGTTGGCTGCAGTCTATTCATCCCACCTTGTGACGATAAGAGATTCAAATTTACCTGTTGGGGACCACTCACAGGATCTTGTTGCAGAGATCCAACAGCAACCTGCTGCAACGTATTCAATGCGCTATTCTGTCCTGGATCTGAAGTGGAACTGGGCTGTAGTGAATTCATCATGCTCTGCTGTGCATTTGAAACCCCCAACAACGGAGAGAAAGAATTATGCTGCAAACTGTTCATAGTATTCTGCTGCATTGTTGCCACAGAACCCTGTAGGTTCATTGATTGCATCTGGGGATTCATTTGACTATCATGGTTTTGCATTTGAGTCATTTGAGATTGTGGCTGTTGCATGGAGTGCATATTAAGTGCTTGCCCTTGCTGCATCGAGGAAACAGGCTTTCGGGGCCTATTTGAATGAATAAAATTCGTAATTTGCTTCTCGTAGGCACCCAACTTGTCCTTGAAAGCAGGTATTACACTGTTCTTGGGAACTTGTAAGAAAGTTATGAGGTGCCCCAACATAGTCTTAAATATTTTAAGCTTCTCAAGTTGCTCGTTCTTTGGTTGCTGAGGAAGAGAATCATGCTGGAAATCAACAGATGCATCAGTGTAAACGTAAAGAAAAAATCAGAAGAAATAAATAATAGAAAAACTATTTATCCCAAAGAAACATGAAGGAGTATTAGCAAAATGCACCAAAACTAATGCCAATACAAGCTATGTTACATGGATTCTTTAAAATGCGCAAAGTACCCACGTCAGACACTTGGACACTTTGGACATGGGTATGGGATAGAAATAACTAAGAAACAAGAACATCATAGAAATATTTCGCCGTGTCCCCTTGTCTTAAGTTATGAAAAATAGACGAATCCGACACTTGGACATGTATCCAACTCGTACCAAGTCCGTGTAACATAGTATATGAGTATGGTGTGCCCAGATGGACACCCATTTTTGCTATAACATATAAGCCCACTATAATGTATCCCATACACGCCACAAGCATATAATGTGTATGGGCGGGCTTTCTTTGTTTCTTTCGTTTCTCTTTCCATGGGTAGAATGACAATTGACCATCATTAGCCACAGATTGTATAGGCTGCTACAACTTTTGTCCGGCAGTGTGAATCCTTAAGAAGCAGCTTCTCTATCGTTTAAGGTCATTGTCCCACAGTATCCGGGGACAGCCCCTGACACGACCCACTTTCAAAGAAGATGACATCCCCTTTCAGTGACATGATAAAGGCTGATTCAAAAAACATGAAGCCATAAAAAACGTGATGATTGCTTACTTGCTGCAATTTACCAGCAATTTTCTGGTACATTTCACTTAGATCTGCCAGATACATATCCTTCATGGCTTTTATCTGCAAGATAAATGTGTCTAGTGTTAGGTTTCACAGCCACTCAGAAAAAGATTAACATCATTGAAAACTGAAGGTGTATCCTCTTTAGTAGTTTGATCTCAAAAAAATGCAGATTAGATCGTTTGGCAACAAATGCATATTAAATGATGTGGCCTCCGAATAAACATACAACAAATGCTTACATAATGCAACTAAAACTCCTATATCACGCGATTAAAGATCATGAAGAACCATATTTAATTCCTCCACTTACTCCCAAAACCCATCTTTCTAAGCAAGTATAGTTATAAGTTCCAATTAACGTGGTCGACTGGTCGTATGCTCTTTAAATGTCCAACTTGTAAACCAAACCAGGTGCATGCACTGATTGCGCTCTAAGTCTGGAGCCAATGGATTCAAACTGCATCGCCTTCAACAAGCGCATTTTCAGTTTCCAGAATTACACCAGTAATCACTTTCTGAAGACGGCACGTCAAGACCTTAGAAAGCAACTTGTGTACCTGCCAACTAAGTTTATTGGCCTAAAATCATTAATATCCGTTGCACAACCCTTTTTAGGGATCGAACAGATGAAGGTAGGGTTAACAATTCTCGTCGTCCTTAATCACCTGCCAACAATGTTCACAAAAAGCCACATTTATATCTTCCTCCTCAAAAGGAGCTTCCAAGGTTGCATCAGCATCAGGACCAAGAAAACTAACAGCCAGTCTAATCTGGGACTTGGCAGATTCTCCTCCTGAAATAATTGCTGGTAGAACCCAAAATGGCCTCCTGAATCTTTGTCTCATCTAAGAACTCTATGCCATTGACCATTATCGTCCAAATTTGACTTGACCTCTTATGCTTGCAATCTTATGGAAGAATTTCGTGTTTCTATTCCCCGCTTCTAGCCAAAGATCTCTAGATGTTTTAAGGCAGCAGATCTCCTCCGACAAGAATAGACAATTAGCTTACTCAAACCACGTTCACCGTCAAAAACATCAAGCTCATGGATGTCGTCAAAAACATCAAGCTCATGGATGTCGGCCAAAACTCGAGCCAAGTTCAACTTCATCCTTTCGACCACTTCCGCATTCCACTTCTGCAAGTCATTCTTCAGCAATTTAATTTGCTGGCCAAGCAAAAGCTCGGAGTCCTTTTAAGTCATAACTAGCCCACCAAGCCCTAACAACCTCTAAAAACCCGACCCAAGAAGCCAAAAGTTCTCATATCTCAGTGAGGATTCACCTACGCCAAGACCTCCACTAAAGGAAAGGCATGGGATCAGATATCACCGACAAGTACGCCTGAGTAACATTGCTAAGCCTATTTTCCAACTGTTCCGGAATCAAAACCTTATAAATCCTTTTACAAGACAGATTGTATAGATCTTCATCCCAATGGTAGTACATAAAATTGAACTCCAGCATCTCCCGAGAGAATGAGTAACAAGTCTTTCTCTAGGAAGTCTAGCAACGTTGAGGTCGCCACCAATAGACACCAGTCTACTCCATGTGTGAAATCCCTCCTCCAGTCCAACTGTGATGCCCTATTGTCCCTAACTCTACCAGGAACGTACACAAAAATATCCAAGAGAAGTCATCATCCACCATTTAAAAAAGACACGAAGCCGAAAAAGAGCCATTAACATCAACATTTGGAAAAGATACGTTTATCCCACATCACCAGAACACCAGACAAAGCCCTCACTGCTTCCACGGTGGCCCAATCATCCAATCCACCCCTTCCAACAGAGCAAAGAGTAACAGCCGACATAACCTCCATTTAGTTTCCCGTTTGCACACCTGATTCGGTCTCCACCCAGCATCTTAATTTTCCTCTCTTCTTCCTACTATTCAGACCCCATACATTCAACGAAACACTGGGTAGATGCATGAATAATCGAAGTAGCAAATAGAATCACCCTCCCTAATGCCAACAATCGCCTTCCCTCATCTTCCCATTCTTGTAATTAATAGTGCATCCTAACTTACAACTCCCTCTCCTTTTTAACAAGAGCTGTTTTCTACGGATGAAAACAACCATTGCCACTGCAGCTTTTCTGAATTTCCATTGACAAGATTAACAACTCAACTCTCACGACTCTCCCAAGATGCACCTCAAATTTGCCGAAGCTCTTGACTGCCTTCTGGATCCAGTTGGATAAATGCAAAGCAGCATTCTCCTACTTGAAATTTCCATAATCTATCGCTCGCCCATCAACAGAAGGGTGTTTAATGTAGTTCCAGGACTCAGCAATTTCTGCAGCCACAAGGGGTAGCTCAGACGCATCCTCCTATCCTCCTGACTTGAGGCCACACCATTATCACTCCAATCAAAACTACGCACATCAGAGGAATCCCAAACAGCAAAACCTCCCACATAGACAGTATCTTCCTCTAAGGAGAGAAGAAGCATCACCTTCCTGGAAGAACAAAGAGCCATAATGTATCCGGAAAGATTTTGTTAGGACAGAACCAGGCATCAAGACTTGGTTTTCCAGATAAAGAAGACTAGAAACCGACCTGCAATTCAAAGGGCAGCGGAACTCACCCATGCAGAAATGAAACTCTCATAACGAACCAAAGGGTTCCAAACAGATGAAGCGGCAACCCAACAGCACAGATCCAAACAGATGCAAGTCTAGAATTTCTTTTTCACAACCAACCAAAGGGTTCCAAAAGTCCAACAGCAAAGCCGCCCAATTTGCAACCCAACTATTCTCAAACAGAACCTCCGTCACCTCTGAGGGAGAAGGGAATACAAACAAGAACGAAACACCATCCAACTCAAAACGAGCACAACTCCAGCCATCTTCCCCGCTGGTCTACCCACGCTTGCATCTCTGCACACAACGGTGCTGAACCCCTATCATCCTCAACTCAACCAACTAAGCACGCTTCAAAATTCCAAACGACCTTCGCAAGAATCATCCTTCACTTCAAAATCGACCTATGAATCCCCCGTGGAAGAGACACTGGAAGGAGATAACTTTGGCCATCGAAGCAGCTGCAAGGAACAACTTCCGAGGACTCAGTGAGGCACAGGGCTAGCTCCCGATGCACTCCCTGGTCCTCTCAACCATTGACTTCCACACGTGACCACCATGGTCTGCCTGAATGTGTACAAATCTGCGTGAAAACCTAACCAAGCTCTCCACCCACAAAAATTTGTCTTCCATATTCTCCAAAATTTTAAAGCCAAAGTGCTACTTCTGCCCTATAACTTCATGGAGAAACCCTTCGAGGAGCTAGCAGCCGCCTCCAGAAAATTGCAGAACCATGGGATATTTGTTCGCCATAGGCAAACCTCTCTAACAACATCTCTCCCTCTTTCAACAAGCCGGATCAGCTGACCGTCGTTACATACGTCAAAGGTCTTCCATTCAACCTGGAAGATGAGTTTCGGCTGCATGCCCACTTTTTTCTTCAGCATGTATTATACTCCCCCGGGGAGAAGGAGAATGCAAGACAGTGGAACCAACTCTGCTAACACCTTAAGCCGTCACATAAAGACGTTACTTTTCCTAGAATTCATGGTTCACCATGTAGGCCAAATCTACTATCCTATTCTCACAAAGACCATCGTAATAACCCCAACCATTTTCTTCATTTCAAAGTAGAACAAGTGAGTTCTTTCTGAATGGAGAAATCATGTTACCTTTTGATAAATCTCCTCTTGCAAATCTCCCCCACTGGCATTTCCTGTCTGGGCTGTGGAATCTAAAGAAGCTACAGAAGTACAAACATAAACTGCATTAGCACTCAGTCAAATGATTTCCAAAGGTGGAATAATTGAGCCTTTTGATATCTCAAGCTCATTAGAAAGATTTGCACGGCAAACAGGCAGTTGCTAGGTCAGGTAGTTCATCTCACTACACTTTCAGAAAAACAGTTTGAAGTGTATAATCTATGTATACGCGTGAAATATAAGCTTTGACGTAGAAACCAAAAAACATGCATATCATGCCATCAGCCAAAAAATTGGAAAACCCTATCAAGCAGGTAAATACTGTAGTAACAGAACAAAAAAGAAAAAGTACTCATAACTCCGGCCTTCCCACTCACACCAATGTCCAGCACCCCCATAACCTCAGGCTCCTTTTACGATCTTTGAAAATTCACAGCCAATGAAATATGTTTGAAAGTAACTGATACTCATTTGAAGCTAGTATTGTCTGAAGCCTTCCAGCCAGATAAAAAGAATGTTTGGCTGATGCAAGGCAGCAGATTTAAAAGTTAAGCAGAAAAATAAAAAAAGAATAAAAAACTGTTTCGTTTCCATCCAACTTCAGAGTAATGAAACAAAATAACCTTTTCCTTGCCTATTAGATTCACTTGGCCTCTAGATGGTTTTGTTCATCTGGCTCTGCGATTTACTATGTCTTGCTGTCTTGTCTATAGGCATGTGCGTGGGATAGACAGAATCTGGTTTTTGGTCACGAAGGTGCAAAGTGAACCATTAAGGGTGCTAGAATTTGCAGCAAAAGGTACCGTGATAAGTATTTACTATGTCAAGAGAATGCCACTTAGCACTATTAAGAACTTTGGCAGCGATATTACTGCAATACAAAAGTTCGCACTAAGTTTCAGATGGTTGGATCCACCAAGGCATTAATGGACTTTGCAGACGCTAGGTAGAAGTTATTTTCCTCTGTCTGCAGGTCGGTTGCCTAGGATTTTGAAGAGATGAACAAGAGCAGCACACCTAATGAACCCCCACTCCCCAACCCCACTTTTTCCTGCATATACTACGGCAAAGGAACGGTTTAAAATAATGCCAGAATTTTCGGTCAGACTAACCTCTATAAATACCAATATTCACCTCAATCAATGAGGTCATTTTACAAGGGAAAGGTGAACTTATTAAGTAAATATATTTAGCGCTAAACACACAGACGAAGTAGGGATACTAGATAGAATCAGGTATACAGAAACTTCACATAAATACCTGGATCCAAGGAATTTTTGCTGTTACCGGCACTGTTGGACTGCCCAGCATTGGGGAGGGTGTTTGGAGATTTTGTCTCCATTGTCAGCATCTTCAAAGATATTTTCCTCAGATAATCAGACTGTAAACATTTTTTATTAAGAAAAGAAAAAATGGCATTTAGAGTAACTCGACCATGTTCCAGCACCGGCACAAGATGCAAAATATAGAACAATGTAGACAAAGGAGATATTAGCTGCAACATGCTGGTATAGAAGAGATATTTCAACGATGGATATGAGGTAAACCTGGCTTGCGGCAGCAGTATAAATCTTTTCCTCAAACCTCACAGCAATTTTCTTGAGTTCTTGTAATCCCTCTTGTCCACCAGAGAAGGGAAGATGCCTCTTCAAGGTCTCCATTCTATACATTAAACATTAAAAAGAATTGGTTGCTGCATATGCACAGACAGAGAAAACATCCATAGTAACAAGACACGTACAAGCATAAGTAGACCAGTAATATTAAATTTTGGCAACGCAGACCACAGGATATGTAACTAGAAAGACCACAAACAAAAATGTCCAGCCATGTGACTCGCAAGGGCTCCATTAACATAATTAGGGATTAGAGAACTGAATACTACATACAAGTAAGAAAATCTTGTCATTCTGTTCCCATAAATACCTCAATCTCCTCATAACGCGCAAAGAAAAAACCATACGCCATTGAAAGGTAAATATGTCTCCTAAACACACGTTGTCACCAAAATGTCAATCAACAAAAGACGCTTCAATTATCGAGGCCGCTAATAGAATGATCACACGCTTTCATCACAAACAAATACCACAGTTACTGTATACGAATGGACCTTTTTCTGAGCTAGATATCCGGCATTTCCCTCGGGAAGGGAAGTCGCTGACCAGCATGCCAAGATTGCTACATCCTTGAAAGGAATCAGCGTGCTAACGGGCAAAGGAAATGACTTGTTTTCAAATGAAAATCAATAACAGCTTCAACTTAGGGAATTACTTCTCCAATGGTAGAAGAAGATGAAGACGCTAATAACTAGCACGTACAACAACCTAATCCTAAAAAAATAATTAAAAACCCTGAAATCCCAATAATCAATTTGTACCATCAATGAATTATCAAATTCTACAAAAAATATCCCAATGCCAATCGATTCCTTTTAAGCCTACCCAGGTGATCTACTTGACTCTCACCAACATTGGCAAATACTAGACATTAAGTATCAAAATGCCATAGAATGAGAAACCACAAGATATACAACTAGATACTTTAGATCCCTGAGTACCGCAAGTTCTGACATCATCAAAACAAACGGGGAAGAACATATGCATCGAGTAAGAGATAACTTCAGATTATGCAGGAATAAGAATAAAGATGAACCACATCTTTTCCAAGTTAACAAATTCCATGGAATATGCCAACGCTTCCGTTCTGTCTCTGTATTCTTTTCGGATTCCAGGGATGAGCCGGCCGATCGAGGAAGCATCGGTCGACCTAGATTTTGGCTGGAATTCAATTTAACCTCCCATTCTGTATTCCACTCCTATTAATCCCACACAACTTCGGACCCTAGATAACGAGTTCTATATCTTTCTTTTACCAAAGAAGTTGTAAATAAATGCTACTTTTACAAGCAATCCTATGGTCAAAACCACCTCCTCATCGCCAAATCAGCTTAATTAGCAGACTTGACCGCTAATCTCCTTTAAACATTCTTTAAGAAATGTTCCACTCATCAATTTTTTCAAGTTAAAACTGTCGATGTGCAAATTTTTCATGGAACTTGGAACAAGGTGAAATTCGGGCATGCAGTAAAAAGATGTGTAACATGATAATGGTGAAAGCTCACATCTTGTTGACAATCCTTTGGCGTGAATCTTGCTGCAGCTGATTCCTCCAACCACAGGCGTCCATGGCCACCGGTTCAACGCCCTGAGTTGTTGGCCTCCAGTTATTACCATCCATCACCTACAAAAAAGGGAACCAGCAAAGCAAATTCCATAAAAAAAAGGAACTAGAATTAACCTACAAATAAACGAAAAACCACAGACCCACCTGATCTAATCTAATTTACAGAAAAACAGAAACCAGACCGAGCCTATCTAGAGAAAGATGTATGCTTTGTACAGAACTCGTTTTTCAGTCTACTTCCTTCGAATTAAATTGCACGCGCGAAGACACACAGTGCGCGTGTGTTTTAAATGTCAAATGACTCTTTAGAAGGTAGGGATGGCAATGGGGCGGGTTGGATGCGGATCTTGTAAGATCCGTACCCGCCCCGGTACTACTTATACCCTACACCGCCCCGCCATCGGGTCAAGGGATGAGCATACCATCCCCAATCCGGCAGACTTTTTAAAAACCCGCCCCCGCCCCGATCCGCTCCGTTCTCCACTCCCCCTCCACATAAACAGAAAATTAGACAACTGCAATATCAACATAAGAGAAGGTGACCATTAATAATGATATCAATTCAACTGGAAATCATGAGTGTCACACCTCTTCTTTACAGAACATGTACTTCTAGCTTTAGCAGAAGATCAAGAAACCAGATTTATAACTAATATATACTGACATATAAAAACTGCTCATTTTTACAAAACCTACCATTAGTTTAGATATATGACCCATAGCAGACAAGACCAATAAGTGATGCAAGGTGAGTGCGTGCTAAGTGCTTACAGAATGTGGACTCTTGTTCACATCCAGTGAGGTGAGAGCTGAATGTGAATCCATATCCTACCACATGTACCAATAAACATATACCTAACACAGAAAAGTCGTCTTAAATGAACAAATGCCATTTGGATTGGAACACATAGTAAAACCCATTATCTCAGATACGGTTAATCATTATCGTTAAGCTATATTTGCTTGAAAAGATGGTTCATTTCATCACTACCCTTGTTGCAGAATCTCCTAACAAAAAGCATTAGCAAGCACATGGAGATCTCATGTCTGTAATTTACACGAACTCAAGAAGATGCAGCAGAACTGAATGACACATGGAAGTTATAGAATCAAAAAGCACACCACATTGACACATCCTGTCATACGTAGCTATATTGCAAAACAGTTTGATCTCCAAAATAATCAACCATTGACATGTTACAAAGCAGCAACACAAACATCTAATAGTTAAATCTAATAAATTTTACAAATTGACCGATTCTGTCAACGTAGCCAAAAACATAAATTGCAAATCTCTAAACCCCCAAATGACAAAACCTAAATCCTCAAATTTCCCGAACTGTCAATGGCATCCAAAAATAAACTAAGTATGTAAGAGATGGACAGAGGTCGAGAGCGCAAATCAAAGATGAAGACATTCTCTTCGTTTGGAAATGAACGCAAGCTGCGATTCCTGTTGGAATTGATCGCAAGATGCGAATCCAAGCTGAAGACCACCTCTCTAGCGGCAAATGATCTTACCTACTCTTCGGTGGATATGGTGGTGATGGAGTTAGGTGGAGATGGCGGACTGTTAGGTGGTGGTGAAAGTTTTGGGTGGACGGTAAGGTGTTAGTGAGGTGGAGGTGGTCCGTCGCCGTGGCGGTAGACGGTGCTGGAGAGAGAAGTGGTGAAAGGGTAAGTTGGGCTACTTAAGAGGAGAAAGAAGAACAGAGCAGAACAAGTGTGGAGGCTTGGGTTTCTTATGTTGTGATGGTTATATAATGGTGGGATCGACGGCTGGGATTGAATAATAGGTTAGGGTTCGGATTATATCTAACGGGTAGGTTCGGGTCGGATACCGGACGGATTAGACACATTACCAAATCTAACCCGTACCTGCTGCAGGTTAAAATTTTTTTTTATATCATACCTACCCCATAACTCGGTCAAAGTCAAAATAACTCGCTCCTATCGGATCGGAGAGATCGGAGATCCACCGAGTGCGGATCAAATTGTCATCCCTATTATAAGATAGTTGTATTGACAGAGTTAACGAAGTTTAACATGGGGGAACTTTAATTACGTAAGTCGGCTTTAATCATGGGCCAACTGTCCCGTTACAGGGAGAATTTGGGGGGAGAGAGAGAGTTTTGGAGAAACCTAAGAGAGATTAGAGATTAGCGATGATTAATATGTAAGCCACCTAAAGGGACACTGTTTTACACACAAAAAAAAAAAGTGTCCCTTTTCTATTACCACACTAATGACATATAATTCAAAAAGAAAACAAAAAAGAGCTAAACAGTACTATGAAAAACCCTTTATAGAGACTGATTGAGAATGTTTTTGAAACCCGTTCAATAAGTTCAATCAAATATGTCTTGCCCCCATGCTAATACTAGTAAAAAGAGTGTCTGATTCCTAACTTAGTAAGAACAAGGAAGTGGGGCTGAAGTTAAATGCCCCAATAGTTCGGGTAACGAGTATTAACCCTTTTGAATAAATAATTTGTTTCTTCTTCTTTCTGGTTCTAGCTATTCGGTTCTACTTGAATCTGGTAACAAATTGGTATATTCAAGTTAGAACAAAGTTCCTCTTTCTGGGCGATAGGACTTCTAATTTCTTCCCATTTCTTAAGGCCTTCTATTTTGTTAATGTCAATAAGTTCAATCAAATATGTCTTGCCCCCATGCTAATACTAGTAAAAAGAGTGTCTGATTCCTAACTTAGTAAGAACAAGGAAGTGGGGCTGAAGTTAAATGCCCCAATAGATCAGGTAACGAGTATTAACCCTTTTGAATAAATAATTTGTTTCTTCTTCTTTCTGGTTCTAGCTATTCGGTTCTACTTGAATCTGGTAACAAATTGGTATATTCAAGTTTCAACATAAAACCTAGAGGAAATAATTGCAGAAGTGTCCAATCACTAAACACTTATTCAAGATTTGCATATTAACTTTACTGAATATACTACCTATGTGTGTATATTTCATTTATGGGTGTAGTTGAAGAAATGAAAGAGAAATCAGAGGAAATAAATGAGACGTGGGTTTGGTTGTTCCCATGAAATTGAAAAGATAAAAGAGAGGGTTGGAAGGAGAAAAATGAAAATGAGACTATGAGAACAAGAATGAAAATGAAAATGAAAATGATGAGGATTGAATATATATTGATTGTAAAAAACTGGAAGGGATTTCAAACATTTGATAAAACTTTGAATATTTCAATATTTGTATTCACTAGGTTGACCATGGTTCAGATTTGCTATTTAATTGATTAGTTTTCTCATTATCTTTATCATTTTGTCTAGATGAATTTTTTTTAGTGGTAGTCTAATACCACGTAAGCTAATGACGTGGTGTTATACAACCACCAAATATTTTCTCGTAAGGAAGAATAGCAAGGTAAGTTCTCAAAATAAAAGAATCATTAATGTGCATTCATTACATGTTTATAATAATTACTAGTTTTTAAACCCATGCCATGCACATGACCTTAAAGAAATTCTATTTTATATGTAAAGTATTTTCTTTTTCCTTCTTTTTTGTTTTGTTTTGTAAAGATCATCCTTTTACGAAGAAGCCAATTCTAAGTTAGCTTCCGATCGAGAACTTGTTTGGTATGAAGGCGTTACAATAACTCTTGGAACCTTTTTAAAGCAACAAAACATAGAAGCCAGAAGCTATACATCTAACATCGCATATTGTGGTTGATATAAAGTCTTTTCTTCCTTCGGTCAAAGCCAAGGACTATTACACTCTCTTACAACAAATAATAACAACAACAAGAATAATAATAATAATAGACAGTTGCAGGAACATTGGTCTAACCTGGTTTATTACTTTGAGAGCAACACATTTTTTTCACATACTGTGGACCGAAAGCTTTCTTTGTCTTTGTTTTAATAGATTGTGACATGAGTGTCTTCTCAAGTCCTAGAATTCTACTTACTCTATGTCATCGCCAGCCCGTTAAGCTAGCCAACTGACCGTGAAGCAAAATTCGTCATTCTTACGAGTGTTTAGAGAAAATTCTTCTCCTATATCGAATTACACCTACCGATAAAAGGGTATTGTAATTAAAAATATAGATGTTTATGAACAAAGCAGACAATTTTTCACCTGAGCATTTCGTGAGATGGCTAACATGGATAGGTAGAAATTATAATGGTGGGTGAAAGTGCTATTCACCTAGTACATTGTGGAAACTAAAGCTAAACTATGACCAAAGGAACCAATCGATACATGTTCAAAATGCTCAATTAAAAACAAATGAAACAATTTAATCAACCTGAACAAAGGCATTAAACATGTATCACTGGTAAAGAGATTCTAATGATTACCAAACAAAATTGTGTAGGGAAATATAAAACTTGGTTTGACTTCTTGTCATCGTACCACTTGTACGCAAGTCTAAAAATAGAAACATAGTATATGTTGGGAAAAAAAAATTCAAATTCATTTCACGTGTGTCTCTATTGTTTCTGTCTCTCTGGAAACTCTCCGTTAAATCATCCTTTCAAGAGATCCGAACCTACTTTTTTCTGGTCCTTCAAAAATCAGTTGTCTTTCTAAATCACTTACTTTTTTGTTTTTCTCTTTCTTTTGGGGAAGGTGAAGGTCAAAGCTGGAATCTTATTTTTGTTAACCGGCTAAACTCGAGGAAAGAGTACGCGTAACTAAATTTCATCCTGAAAATGGTACTTTCTTTTTCAATTGAGACTTTTAATTCAGGTGAGCCGCCTGGTGGACATACCAACATGCGTGGATAATATCTTTCCTTCCACTTCCAGTTCCACTTCTTATCGGTTGGGAGTTTCTCTTCCTTTTTGCGTATGGCATCGCCATTCCCTTTGGCAACATCAACTAATTTTTTTCTGTTGTCTTTGCTGGCTGCACCAAGAAAGGATTTCAATTAAAAAGGAGTGGTTTCCGAGAAGTAACTACATACTATAATATTACAAACATTACTGACAAACATCGACATGCCAACAAATGAAGTATCCCTTATGAACCAAACAATAGGAGAAAAATGTTTTTATTTGAGAGATATAAGTGAAAATGCAAAACGCAAGTGAAGCCATAGGGTTGGCCCATCATAAGTCTCATTGCTATAGTTTATCGCGGTTCCAATTTCTTAGCAAAAAGAGATAAGTTGTATGGTTTTGGTTCCAATTGATTTCTATTTTTCAAAACCCTAGTTCAGGAGAAAATTAAAACATTGTAGGTAATTAAAAAATTATTATTGACAAGATTATATCAAAAAGTCATATTCATGCCACTCCTTGGATTGAGTCGATAGCAACACTGGATCCACAGGAATTGTGTGTGTGTGTGTGTGTGTACCTACATATATATACACATAAGTATAGGTATATATATAGAGAGGGCCGATCATTTGTCTGCGTTGCCAACTTAAGCTAAGTAGTCATCGTCGTCCAGCCGGAACCAATTAACCTTTTTCTTTTTCTATTTTTATAATTGTGCCTTTGTTCGCCCGATCATGGGACAGACGTCCGCATGGAAGGTAAATCAACCTCTGCATGGATAATGAGATGGAAGACGAAGTTCACTTTAAAAACAACGGGGATCCGGGTCACCCATGTCAACAACGTAGATGACCTAACTAAGGTAGCATTTGAAAACACTTCCAGTTTGATTTTCTGTTTTCAAAAAAACAAAAATAAAAATCAGTTTATTTTTTTTAACAAAAACAAATGGATATTTGATTACCCAATTTTTATTTTGAGTTTTTTCTTTTGGGTGTTTGATTACTCAATTTTTATTTTGAGTTTCTTCTTTGGTGGTGGTTTGCAGTGGCGGTGCTGGGGCGTGGCAGTAGCCGGTGGCTATGGTGGTGGGAGGTGGTGGTTTCAAAATAAAAATCAAAACTGAAAATCTAAAACTCCAAATTGGAATTTTCAAAAACAACATTGTTTTAAAAACTGGTTTTCAAAACTGAAAGAAAAAAAAAAGAAAATTATGTGCCAAATGGGTTTATTTTCTCCAGTTTACAAAACTAGAGAAAAAACTGAAAAAATAAACGATTTCAAACATAGCCTAAGTTGCAATTTTAGCAGCGTGCGCGCGTGCGTGGCGGGTGAGTGGTTGGTTGGAGAGATATACATAGGCATATCCCTCAAACAACAGATGAAAGAAAATCATAAGACATGTACAAAGCAAAAGGTTCAACGTGTAATAGGTGATGCTCTTATCCAGGACGGCCAAATCAACATGCAATAAAACACACCTAATAAGTAATAGATGATAAGCCCGACAATGGCAGCAAAAAGATTAGTGCATGAAGTTGAATTTTGTGAAAGATCTCATTCGAATAATTTATTGTTGTGTAGAAGAAAGATTATAAGATTGCACCAAAAAAAAAGGGAAGAAAAATCGCACGGGAGATGGTTGGTTACGCTAACTTACTGAAATCTCGGGGGCGTGAAATTAAATTCAAACATAAGACTTGACTAAAGAAAAGAAAAAACTGATTTTGAATGGTGTATGGAAATAGTAATCGTGAATAGACAAATCAAGCAAACATTGTGAAAAAGAACCATATAAATTGGTGAACACGGAATTAAATTACAACGTGACAATCAGACAAAGTTTTTCAATCTTTAACGAAATGCGTTGAAGATTTACCGTCACAAAGGAAAAGATAGGAAAAATAGTTAACGCTGATATAAATTCAGAATTTTACATTTCAAAAGATTCAAGAATATTCAAATTGACACGTAAGATTTAGAACATAACTATTACCGAAAATATAAGAGGTGGGAATTGCCATATAGTACTTCTTTTCTTCAAAATTTTAAGAAGGTAGAATGTTTTTTTGGACGGAAGCATTCTGGTTCCTTCTTACAAACTCCCACACACACACACACACACACACATATATATATATATATATATATATATATATATGAGCTGATCCATTGATAGCGCTAGCAAAATAGGAGAAGTTGCTAGCGCGATCTGATCGTCCACGCGCAATCTGTGGACGACCCAGATCTTTTTTTTACTCTTTTTTTAGTCCGTCCGCTACATTATATAGCGGACGATTTTTGACAAAAATACCTTCAAGTTTAAAAACAGCCCGTCCGCTACATTATGTAGCGAATAGACTTTTCTATCATTTCTCTCTCTCTCTCTCTCTCTCTCTCTCTCTCTCTCCTTTCTCTCATTAATGCTCTGACTTTTTTCTCTCTGTCTCTCTTCTCTTTCCCTCATCCGCTACATAATGTAGCGAACTAGTTTTCTAACATTTCTTTATCTCTCTCTCTCTCTCACTCATTAATGCTCTGACTTGTTTTTCCCCTCTCTCTATGTCCTTTCTCTTCAATCTGACTTATCTCTCTCTTACCACTTTTTTCTTCTCTTTCGTCCTCCTCTCCCCTCTTTCTCCTTTCATATGATAACCATCAAAAGAAAAACTTTGAAACAGATTGCCGCAATTCAGGCTCTCTGCTTTTTGGAGATGCTTGACCTCTGCAATTCAGGCCCTCTGCTTTTGGATATGAATTTCAGCTACCTAAGCAAATGAGTGAAAACCCAAGTGGTAGTTTTGATGAAGAAAGTATTGAAGATACAATGAAATCTTTCTTTCCTACGAGTTCTGGAATGAGTTTCCAGAACTACCCGAATGAGTTGATGCCAAGAGAAAGGAGAGAGAGAGAGAGAGAGAGAGAGAGAAATGTTAAAAAACTTGTCCGCAACATAATGTAGCGGATGAGATAAAGGGGAGAGAGAGAGAGAGTGAGAAAAAGTTAGAGCATTAATGAGAGAAAGAGAAAAAAATGACAGAAAAGTCCTTCCGCTACATTATGTAGCGGACGGGCTGTTTTTAAATTTGTGAGTATTTTTGTCAAAAAATCGTCCGCTACATAATGTAGCGGATGGACTAAAAAAACGTATAAAAAAAGATCTGGGTCGTCCACAGATCACGCGTGGACGACCAGATCGCGCTAACAACTTCTCCTATTTTGCTAGCGCTATCAACGATCAGCTCCATATATATATATATATATATATATATATATATATATATGACTCTAACTATATGGTGGAAGATGTTGAATTCTAGATGTATATTTGGAAAAGAGGAAGTCCTTTGTTTCAAAAGGAAAAAAAATAAAAAAACATTTCATCCCTCCCATAATATTTATTTAACCATTGAAATTTTCATGAATCCCAAACTTTTTTCTATTTCTATAATAAGGGGTTGTTTGGTAAAATTAAAATTGAAGTGCTAAAATCTTAAGCGTTGATTTTGTCAAACTGAAACTTAAGGACTAAATTTTTACCAACGGCAAATGAGAACAAATGTTTGAAATTTGTTCCATTTTATAAATTTATTTATTATACATTTATGTATGTCTTTTGTAATCTTTTTACTGCCGGAATCATGTTGGTTGTGTTCGTGACGGCGGTGGCAATGGCAGTGATAATGGAGTATAAATGATAGTGGTGGTGGTTGCCAAAAAAATGCTGATTGTGGGGGTAGTGATATATGGAATTGGTCATTGTGGTGGTAATGAAAGGCGGTGACATGACGGTCATAGTGATGGTTGTAAAGAGGTGGATATGAAGATGATTTGACGGACATGAACGTGGTAGTGGAGGCAATGGTGTGGTGGAGGTGGTGGTGTCCTCGTCGTGGTGAGGAACATGGTGAGGTGGTGGTGGTGGTAGTTACGACAGCTAGGAGTGGCAATCGACATGATGGGGCAAATATTTGCGGGTCAAAAACGGGTCAAACCCAGATTTGACCCAATATAACTTGGGTTGGCATGGGTCGGGTGAAAAATGAGAGCATTATGACCTGACTCAGCTTGACCCGGCAACTACAAATCGCTTTTTTTCTTTTTTGCAGTTTTTTAGGCATTAGACATAATGTATACAAAATCAGTCTATTTTAATGGTTTTTCATATTTTTATTACTACAATGATAACGGATGCGAACGAGGCCTATTATTATCTGAATTCATCATTGAAATTAACCAATAGCCCAAGATACATACGAAAAAGTTAAAAGTTAGAAAAAGGTGAACAAGAGTAGGAAAAAGAATATTGCAACGATCAATTGATTAGCTAGTTTAAATGCATATACCTTATGGAATGCAGAATCCTTTAGTTCGTTTAGAATTTTCGTTTTTCATGGTGTAATAATGACAAAAAAATATCTTTCTTTTAGTGATAAAAATGTGAAAACACCATTTTCCCAACCAAACTTCATCCAATGTCAGAAAGAAGGCAAAACCGAAGCTGTTCATGGTTTGATCTGCACACCTTTTGACACCAGCATCACCGCTCCCTCTCTTTGTCTCTCTTCGTATCAGCAGCGCCATTGCATATCATCGACCTCCTCTGTGCCACTATAAAGAACCGCACCCCGCCATCGTGCCACCACGAAGAACCACGCTTCCTACCATAGCCACCATGACAGCCACTGAACGCCTCGGATCTTATCACCTCTGGCCACCACAAAACCACCCCCAACTCACTCACTACACTAGATTGGATCTCTATAACAACGAAGCCACACCCGCACAACCGTCACTCCACCATCGGTCTTTTCGCCACCACCATACGCGACCCAATGCCGCCACTGAATCACTACAATGCCACTCTCAACCACCAACACACCCGCACCTACATGGTTTTGTACTTCACTCCACCACCATTCGCAGCACACAACCGTTGCCGAACTACTGTAACAACATCCTCCACCATCATTAACACCGTCACGGCCTCACCCACAACTAAAGCATGATATGTACACCACCATTCGTGACCCATGACCGCCGCAAGCCACCATTTCCACCACCCACACTCATCGTGAAAACAACTGCTGAACCCCAAAAACCACTAGATTGCGACAAAATAGCCATCGAAATACCAACCTTCAATCATTAATCCAGTTTCTTGATTATGGTGGCCGTGGTGGGTATTACGGGTTTGGGGCAGCTATAGATGTGGAATCTTTTTGGAAAAGGGAAAAAAACGTAGAATTTGCATTTGACTAGAGTGGGCCACGACGTGACAGATGGCTGATAATTAGAAGATTTTAGGAGTATTATTCTACCAACAATTACAAATAAACAACAAGAACATTAGGGAAAATGCACATCTAAAGTAGTTACAAAATGGAGAAAAAAAGTGGTACAAGTACACATAGCACTCAAAGAAGTGCTAGAAAAAAAAATGAGAAAATGACAAAAGTACGTAACAATATTCTTTTAACCGAATAGAAAGACGATGCAAATGAAAACACAAAATAAAAAGGATAAATTACACACGATATCACTGAGGTTTGTTTTAAACTACACACGGCTCCGCCTATTTTTTTTTTATTACACTCCGCTCCCTGTGGTTTTTAATATGTTCACGCAAACCTCCATTTCATCAAACATCCATGAATAAAAGTTAGGGCACCACACAATTTTTGTGTGCTATACCGAAATTGCCATCCTCCCTTCTTCAGCCACTAACATCCACGCTAGTGAACCACCACTGGCACTGTCGTCATCCTCCTTTCCAAACACCATCCCACCCCCAATCACCACTGCCACTGTTTTTCTTGAAGACACACACTGCCCACTGCCACGACGATCCCCGAAAATGCAGACCAAGCACGCAACCCTCAACCTAACCACCATCGTCGCAACCAACCTCCAATAGATCTGGCACCACCACGTTGTTACCCACCTCCAAGCACAACGCAAACATACACGCAGATGCACCCGTGCGCGCACGTGCACACACACGGCATACACACTTACACCACACACACCCCTTTAAGACACTCACATACAGACACCCAAACACACAAAATAGCAGATACAAAGCCCTAGATTGGTCACTGACAGGTCAAGGACACCTATCTCCTCAAATATGAACGAAATCGGCAATCCCCACAAAAATTGGTTCAATCAGGAAAGGAAAGCAAAATTTCTTTCATCACCTTCTGCTAGACGAGCACACCCTCTCTCCCTCCCTCCCCAAGCCCTGTAGACCACCATTGATTACAGAGTAAATTACACTGGCTTTCTTTTCGGATTCAGGCTTTTCTTCATCGGAGTAGCCCCGGTCAATTTCACGGCTCTTCCTATGCTCGATGATGAAAATCTCCTTCTTGAGAGTTTCTTCTTATGGGTTCTTCTTTTCTAGCTTGGTGGTGGTATTGATCTAAAGGGGCGGGTCAGGAAGTGGAAGAGGAGTGGAGGAATTGGTGATTTTGGGGTTTTGCGTGTGTGGTCTATGTGTGAGATGGGCAATACGTGTGGGATTCTCAGGTGTGGTGGCAGTGAATTGGCGTGAGTGGGTGAGTTGGGTAAATTTCGTTTTTTCATGAGAGGTATTAGTGTCTTTTTATTAATTCTGTTAACCCTGTCATCTGAAATATAATAAAGTACAGCGGAATGTAATAAAAAAAGATAGGCGCAACCGTGTGTAATTTAAGACAAACCCCAGGGGTGCCATGCGTAGTTTACCCAAACAAAACCCCAAAATGAAAATGATATACAAACAGATCCTTAATTACTAAAAAAGATTGTCACAAACTCAAAACTATAGTCTGGTTTGAACAGAATACTCTTGCTCGAAGTACTACGTCTACTGCTATTGCTAGTAGTAGTACTGCCCTTTTTCATCCCTACTTTAAGCAATTTCAATCCCTTCTTCATCCTCTTCCACGGCTTCAAAAGCTAAGTGGCTGAAGATTTACTCAACAGCTGAGTTCCCCTGAGAGCATTTGTCATGGTAGCTTGTCTTCATCCAAGTCCAAGAGGTCCAAGATATCCTGAGACGACGTTGACATTCCTTCAAAAAAAGAAACCAATTATTATAGTGTGAAGAAATATAACACGGAAAAGAACAAAAGATACAACTATAAGCTCACATAATTGCCAAGTGCTATTTATTTTGGTTTAATCAGGAGAATTGCATTAATAAGAGCTTATGCAGACATACAACCACGTACTATAAGTATTCCAACCCAATTTCAGACGATAAATACCAAAAGCCTGTTACAACCCAACACAACTTAGAATTACACTACTATAACCTAGATCCACTACCAGGCCACTCCTGCCAGAAATTATCATTGGTTGTATATGCTATAGTAGCAACAGAAATAATCATTTTAAACAAGTCTCTAAGCTTCTTTGTCACTGCAACTGTGGGGCCAAAATACATATTAAAAAAGATCGGGCCTGTCTGAAGATGTTTACTGCTACCATGGTTATCATTCAATTACGAACATAATGAGTCAAAGTCATAACATGCATGAAGTCATGAGAGTGAGCCCATGTGCGCGCACTGAGACGTGCGATAGCTTGCGCTTAGTGGTCATTAGCTGTCCGTTGTTTCACTGACAAGGAACTAATGTGTTGGTTATTTTGATATGAAGCTAGTAACCTAATACCGACCTAATTAATGGCTGCGCCAAACCAAGATGCTAGAATTAAACACGTACAACCACATTCGATGATTTGAATTAACAAGTGCTGGTCTAGGCCAAAGTACTTTTACCATTTTATCTAATGATTACAAACCTTTTTTTCAGCAATATGTCTCCAACATTTTATTATGTACTCAGAATATACACAAAAAGAAGAAATAACATCATCTCAGCCCACATGTATGGATCCTTGCAAACACTGCAGCGGAGCAGGCAATCCGTCCTCTAATCGTTCGTACCAATTCACTAGAAATTCTTCCACGTCAATAGACAACCATTAGCCAAAATAGCAGCCTACACCTACTGTTATCAGTTCAACAATTTGAAGCTTTCAAACTATTCCCCCCCCCCCAAAGGCTACTCACAACCAGAACATTTAAATAAAACAACCGGGTTGATGAAAAATGTCTCCACTAGTAAAAGAAAAATAGAACAAGTTAGGACAATCCCTGCAAAGCGTGCCGCACGCTTTGTAAGGATAAAATCTGTACCATTCTTAGTGTCACAGCCCCCCTGTTCGTTTTTTCTGACAATAATGAGTACCCACCATAGGAGAATGTACAACAAAGAAAGAAGGAGAAGGATCTACGTTCAAGTTTGCTGGAAAAGAGAATCAACGTACAAAAAAAATGTTTTGAGTGGTAAGGATCACACGATCCTTATCACACAAAACATGTTCAAGTAAGAGGAACCTGCATTCCCGCATCGATGTTTCATACACCTTAAGCATGAATAGATGTGGAAAAGGAAAGCAAATGCACCCAGCCAAATGCCACATTTAATACTTTCTCCGTCTCAAAATATTTGATCATGTTTGACGCACGCTTATTTAGGATATGAGTCATATTTTATGAGTTTCCAATTCTAACCAAGGAGATGGGGGGAAGAAGAAAGTAGGTCAAGAGAGAGACTGGGTTGGTGGAGGATTAAATGTGGAGACACAACATAAATAAAATAATATAAAATGGGTGAATATGGAAAACACTAATAAAATCTTTCTTAATTTGGAAAGCTCTAAAGCACGGGTGCTTCAAAAGGGGGGAAGCACCAGGGTAGGGTGCAAGTCCATCCTTTTTCTTTCAATTTTTTCATTTTCTGAATATCGGGGATGGATAGAATACGGGTCACGTGCAGATCCAATAGTTATGGGTGGAAAACCAAATTTCCAGAAGAATTTACGGGGGTTAAAACATAGAACAAAAGTTTTTGGAGGGTCAAAACATACAAAAAAATATTTTTAATAAACTAAGTTACGGGCAGGTCGTTAGATCGTGAAGAGGGAAAAGTGAGAGAGAGCAAGTCAGGTAGTGACGAGGGAAGAGAGAGAGAGAGCCTCGATGCAACCACCCGAGAAGACCAGTACTCACCTCCAGCAGCATCTCTCGAAAGATAAGACTTCTATCTTCCTCTCTCTTTGCTACCTTCTGTCTTCCTCTCTCTTTGCTGGCTGTGGGTTGTAAATTGGAACCAATTGTTGGTAGAAAGTCCATAACTGTGTTCTCACTATGGCTGAATCTCTCTTGCTTTCTTGGCGTTTGTTTCTTTTGCTACACTCATAGAAACACGCGTATCATCTTCCTCTCCATGGGGATTCGCATTCTATTTCTCAATGCCTATCACTAGCCCCCCACGCCCCACCACATACAATTTAGAGTGTTAAAATTTATAAACAATGTTTAATATGTGTTAAAATAGTGGTTCAGTAGTGGTTCATTTCAGTGTTTCAGTTTACTGTTTGATTCACCGTTTGAAATTCAGTTTCAATTTTTTCACTTTCAGGTAGTGTGTTAGCTTTTATGTCAAATATTGCAACGGCTGATAGTGTTGCTACTCCTGTTTCTGGTGTTGGTGATGATGACACAAAACCATTATAGAAGTACGTGACTAGGCTTGAAAAAGAGAGTAAAGGAGGTGAAAATATTAGATGGCAGTGCAACCTTTATGGCAAGGCTTCTAATAGCTCATACACTCGGGTGAGGGCTCATTTATTGAAGATTAAGGGAAAGAAAATTGAACCATGCAAAAAACTGACACCTTGTGAGCTCAACCAAATGTGGAGAATAGAGGATGATGTGCTTGAGAAAGAACAGCAAAGTGCTCCAAGGATTCCGCCTTTTCTACCAAGTGGCTCTTCAGGTGGAACAAGCAAATTTTTTCAAGGTGGTATTCCCCTAAAGATGCGAAACCATTTAATTGGAAATGCAAGTGGAAGTCAAGAAAGAAGCAATCCAATCATGGATTGCTTTAACATTGCCAAAAGAGACTGCTTGCACTCTTGAGATTGCTAGGATGTACTATTCGGGGGGATTGCCATTTCACCTAGCTAGGAATCCATAATATGTGAGTTCATACGCATTTTCCGCCTCTAATTTTCTTGTAGGTTATCTACCTCTAGGTTACAACTTGTTGAGGACAACTTTTTACAAAAAAAGAAGGCGAATATTCAAAATTTGTTGCAACCTCTTCGAGCCACATGGAAGGAAAGGGGCGTGAGTTTTGTGAGTGATGGATGGAGTGACCCACAAAGGAGGCCAATAATTAATTGCATGGCGGTAACAGAAGGTGGGCCTATGTTTCCTAACTCGGTGGATTGTTTCAGGGAAGTTATGGCAAATTTTTCATTGCCTCTTTGTTCAAGGCCGCGAAAATGTTGTCCAAGTAATTACGGACAATGCTCCTAATTGCAAGGCGGCCAGGCAATGAGTAGAAGCACAATTTCCTACAATATTTTGGACTCCTTGTGCACATTAAATCTTGCCTTGAAGAACATTTGTGCGACAAAGAATACGGAGAATAATCAAATAACCTACGACGAATATTATTGGATCATGGATGTTTGTGGTGATGTGATGCAATCAAGATATTCATCATGAATCATTCCATGAGTTTAGCCATGCATAACAAATATTATGTTTTAAAATTGCTTTCGGTTGCCGGTACAAGGTCTGCTAGTGTTATTGTGATGCTTAAGAAATTCAAGCTCTTAAAGCAAAGTCCCCAAACCATGGTGATTAGCGAGGATTGGTCGTTTAATTGGGAGGATGATGTTGGAAATGCAAGATTTGTGAGGGATATCTTCTAGACGAGGTTTGGTGGGATAAGATCAACTACGTAATTGCTTTTAGTTCTCCTATCTCTGACATACTCCGACAACATGAACGAATACACCTTGTCTTTACTTAGTTTATGATTTGTGAGATAGTATATTGAAAAGGTGAAGAGCGTAACATATAGAAAGGAGGGGAAGAGGAAGGATGAGCGGTCTAGCTTCTATGACGTGGTTCATACCATTCTTGATGATCGTTGAAACAAGAACAACACGCCACTTCATTGTATGGCACGTTCTTTGACTCTAAGGTAACTTTCACGTTATTATAAACAAAGTAAAAATCTGAATTTTTTAGTAATAAGCGTACATCTCAAAATTCTATTTATTTATTTGTTTAACGTGTTTATGAAAGGTACTACACTGATGAATGACTTAATGAGGTCGGGTTCCTCCGTACAAGGATGCCTAACAAAAGGCAAAAATGCATCAATAGGTTTTTCCCAAATCAGGCAGATCGTTCAAAAGTCAATATTGAGTTTACCCACTTCTGTTCTAAGAGTCGCAACTTTAATGATATTGATTCAATTAACGACCGGACTGTTATGAGTCCTCATGACTGGTGGCCCTGCCACGGTCTGCATGCAGCTATGCTCCAAACTCTAGCTTTGAAACTACTTCAACAACCTGATTCTTCGTCTTGCACCGAGAGGAATTGGAGTACTTACTCTTTGGTACATTCCTTGAAAAGGAATAAGTTAGACACCACAACCTGCGGAGGACTTGGTTTTCATTCATAGTAACCTCCGTCTTCTCTCAAGAAGATCTCCACAATATACACGAGCCACAAAAATGAGAGATGTTGGAGGAGATCAATTTGGTTTTGTGATGATGTTGGTGTACTTCCGGTTGCGGAGCTTTCACTTGATGAGCCGGAGTTGGAGGCCACACTTTTTACGTATGATGGTGATGGAGAGATAGATGAAGATGTTATGGCATGAAATCCTTTGATACCTGATGGAATATTGTGCTTTTTAGATAGTTGAATCTTTGATACTACATTGCTACTTTAATAAGATCTATTTGATGGTGGTTATTATGAATTTGATGGTATTATACAACTGTAGAATGGTAAAATTAAAATGCACTATATATCTTTTTATGCACTTTCTTGACGTTCAAATTGTTTAAAGATTCAATAGTAGGTGTACATAGTTAATATATATATATATATGTCGCCGCACCCATATCCTAAAATTTTTAAAAATACCGTATCTATCGTGTCCATGCTTCATAATTCGAATCTGCTCAATTTTTTTCGAACAGTCCAAAAAGGAAATATGATCCATTTTTAAGACGGAGGGGGAGATACCGAAGATGCTGAATTTCAAACCATAGCACTCAATAAACATTAGCAATATTCACCTCCCAGCCATCTGTATATTCTAGACTATACTTCACACTGCTCTTCCTCCTTTCCTTGTAGCATGATTTTTCAGAACTTCTTTTACACATTTCTGTCTTGTGAAAATGGGTAGAGTTTGTTGAGTGCTATGATCTCTGGCAACTAGGATCGTGAGTATTGCCGAATGTCCTCTAATTTAAACGAAAATAAACCTGCATCAAATTCTTATGTGAACCAACCAACACAAATAAAACACAGAAAGAATCAAACCCATCAGCCCAAAATGTGAACATAAGAGGAATCATCATGAAAACCCATTTACACAAATCAACCAAAATAGTATCAGGAAACGGCGAAACAAGTATTAATTGATTAGAGACAAGAGAAAGATGTTGCCCACGAGAGGTGGAGCCAGCGACGGTGAGAGGTACTGCGGGCGACGGAGACAACGAGAGGGACCGCCGACAGCGACGGCAACGATGATGGCAAGAGAAGCTGCCGATGACAATGAAAGATGATGGATTCACGGTCGAAGTTGGTGGAGTGACGGTTGAAGGTAGTGGAGAACCTGGAGTGGCGCTTGGAGAATCTAGGGTAGTAACCTGTTTGGCACCGTGGGTCTACACCACTCAACCAATTCTGACCCTTGTTGTAATGAGCAACCACAATTCTGACCCGTATTCAACACATAGGGGAAACGGGTCAGGTTGGGGTTGACCCCCGGTGGCCAAAAGCCAACGGGTTGGTTGGGTCCTCTAGGTCGGGCTAATTTTTGCCAGCCCTGCAGCTTAGTTATTTTCCTCTGCAAGGCGGCTGCCTAGAATTTCAGAGTGCTAGCAAGAGCAGCACATTCAAGGAATCCCCTCCTTTTTGCTACAAATGCTACGGCAAAGTAACGGTTTAAAATGATGCCAGAATTTTAGGCCAGACTGACCTCTATAAACACTGATTTTCTCCTCACTCAATTAGTCCTTTCACAAGAGAAAAGTGAGCTTATTAAATAAACAATTAGCCATAAACACAGAGATGAAGACGAATACTAGATAGAATACAGGCATACAGAAACTTCACCAAAGTACCTGGATCCAAGGGGATTTTGCTGTTATTGCCACCGTTGGACTGCCCAGCATCGGGCAGGGTGTTTTGAGATTTTGTCTCAATTGTCAGCATCTTCAAAGATATTTTCCTCAGATAATCCGACTGCAAAGAAATTTTATTAGGAAAAGAAAGAAGCATTTAAAGAAACTCAACCATGTCCCAGCACCGGCACAAGATGCAAAATATAGAACAATGTCATTTGACAAAGCAGATCTTAGCTGCAACGTGCTGGTATAGAAGAGATAAGGTAAAACCTGGCTTGTTGCAGCAGTATAACTCTTTTCCTCAAACCTCACAGCAATTTTCTTCAATTCTTGTAATCCCTCTTGTCCACCAGAGAAGGAAATTTTCCCCTTCAAGGTCTCCATTCTAAACACGTTAAATATCAAAACTAATTGGTTGCTGCATATGCAAGGATAGAGACAACACCCAAAGTAATAAGACATGTAATAAGCATAAGTAGATGAGTTATAGTAAATTTTGGCTACGCAGACTACAGGATATGTAACAGCTTGAAAGGAACACAAACAACAAACCCCAACCACGTGACTCGCAAGGGCTCTATTTACATTATAAAACAAATAAATACTACATATGCATAAGAAATCCAATATTTCTGCACCCATAAATACCTCAATCTCCTCATAAGGTACAAATAAAAGACCATACATAAGACGCCATCAAAGGTAAAATATATCCTTTCAACACATGTCTGATTAAAATATCAATCAACAAAAGACGCTTCAACTATCGAGGGCGCTAATAAAATGATCACACGTTTATACCACTAACAAATACCTTGCACTTACTATATACAAATGGACCTTTTCTAAACTAGGAATCTGGCATAAGTTAGAAGGATTTCCCTTGGGAAAGGAAATCGCTGACCCGCAGGCGAAGGTTGCTACGTCTTGCAAGGAATCAGTGGCTCGCAGGCAAAGTAAATGACTTATTTCTCAATGAACAATATAAACAGCTGCAACTTGGTAATTACTTCTCTATTTTCAGATCTAGCACCTGCAAAAACCTAATTCTACAACTTAAATACCTAAACACCCTGAATCCCCAATAGTCAATTTATCCCATACGCGAAAAAATCAATTCTTGCAAGTAATAACAGTTGATATGCAAACTTTTAGTGGACTTCGGAACAATCTTTTTAGTGGAATTAGGGGATGCAGTAAAACGGTGTGTAAAATGGTAATTGTGAAAGCTCACATCTTGTTCACAATCCTTTGGCGTGAATCTGCCTGCAGCTGATTCCTCCAATCACCGGCGTCCATGGCTACCGGTTACCGCCCTGAGTATCCATCAGGCAAAAGAAAAAAGCAAATTCCATCAACATGAATTAAATTTAACCAACAAAACAAGAAAATTCCACAACCCACCTGATCAAATTTACAGAAGAACCCAGAAAGAATCTACCTAGAGAAAGATGTGCAGCCTGTTCAGGTCTCGTTTTCCAGTCTACTTTATCCGAATGGAATTGCGCACTCAAAAGACATCAGGTTGTGTGTGTGCGTCGTGTGTTCAAATGTGAATGCTTCTTCGAGGTCGTTGCGTTGACGTCACGTGGTTAAGGAAATTTAATATGGGGGCTTTAAGTGATAAAATAGTGTCGGTAAAGGTATTTTGTTGTTGCTAATATTTGTAATGCCAATTTGAACATAAATTTAGTGATGCTTTTTATTATTATATATATATACAACAAAAGATCTTTACTTCCATAAAAGATAGAGGGTTGAGTTGACCCTTCGAGAGTCTTGGAAAAAATTGTTTGGATATTGCGGATACTTCAACAATAGAAATTAGGCTATTTGACGTCCGATGAGGGAAGTAATTCATCTTTAACCCGAAGTTGTCCAAAATAGTAATCTCCTTTTAGAATACCGATTTTTTTCTTATGATAATATTTTTGATCTTCTTCGAGGGTGAAAACCATTGCTTGGATTCCATCTTTTTGTCTTAGATTAAAAGACCATAAGTCCACGTTAGTCATGAAAAAATAGGATGACTAATTGCATTAATTAGTTCTTCCTAACAGTATTATGCGATGGAAGAAATTGCACTCCGACCGTATGTACGAGAAAGATGATTCTTGCAGCATGTTGGATAATGCTTGAGAAGACATGTCAATCAAGACTAGAAGTTGAAGATAATGATGAGTTACACTTATATTTCTTCTAAGTACAACTAATGTGGTATAATTTCTTCCCATATAAATCTTTAGGGGTAAGTTGTAGTCATGTAATGAAATCCTAATTTATGCTTCTTTATGGTATCAAAGCATGTGGGATAATACTCGGAATAACATATCAATCAATATTAAGAAGTTAGAAATAATGATAAGTTAGATTTACAATTCACATTATCTTTTAATATAATATTCAGTACTACTTACTTCCTATCATTACTTCCTATAAACTTTTAGTGACAAGTTGTATTCAAGAAATGAAATTTTATTTTATGCTTTTATATAGTATCAGAGCCAAAGATGCGGTAGTTTTGTCCATCAACTCTCGGCTACACCTGCTATTGCTGTTCTATTTGTCCGCACGGTTTCCTTGTTAGTATATCTTTTTTTTTTTGCAAATTTCTTTTGTTCAAAATATTGTTAATCAAAATAACATTTTATCTTATTACAACCACCGACCAGTCTCAATTGCAATGATATATACCTTTCTCTAAATTCTTGCAACTGAACTTAACATAGTTGTTGCCTTCGGTGTGTCATTTCACCGTCAAAGAATTTCCTTTTTTCCCCACTTTTATGATTTTGATTTCATGACCAATATATAGTGGCACAAATTTAATCCTCCGGAGCACAAATGCTAATCCTTGAGAGGTTGTTTACTTGTTTATTGGTCTTGAATGACCTTTTTAGTTCTCTAGCCAATTAAAGGCTAAAGTCTTTTTTGGTGGTGCTCATAATGACAACAACTTTATTATTATTTCGCATCAAATTTTAAACTCATCAAGCTTTGAATTAAACCTCCTTAAGTTTGAGGAGGAATATCAGGGCCATGGCAGCCCCCTCACGTCTCACATATAACCCACAAGATCTCACGTATACACACATGCAACACACACTCAGAGCCTTCCCTTTACGGTCCCCATAAATATTACGTAAATTTGGGAAAAAAATGGCTAGAAACTTACTGGAAAACTCTGTGCAATTTGCCGGAAAAACCGATTGCCGTCTTTCTCTCTCTTCCTCTTCCCGTATAGCTTCTTCTCTGTAGAATACTCCCTCTCTCTCACAGAATATCTATCTCTCTCTCTCTCTCTCTCACTCCTTCTCTCGTTCTCTCTCTCTCTCTCTCTTTCTCTCTCTCTCTCTCCCCCTGTATGTAGTAACCGAAATTTTCATTCCTTCTTCCTCTAATGTAACCGAAAATAGATTATGCAAATGTTTAATTCCTCCCTAAATTCATCCTTGGTTCTTCTCTTTTCAGAATTAATCATTTGACTTTATTTTTATTAATTTTTTTTCAAATAAATCATATTTTTAAAATTTTTGGCTTTTATATTTATTTATTTACTAACCAATTTCACTAATTGTCGCTAAAAGTATGTCGATGTTAAAAAGTTGTTAAATAAAAATATCAATACTAAATAAAAATATCGTCACTAAAAGTTACCGTTAAAATTTCGCTTACAAAAATTTTTTTTATGCTAAATCTTGCACAAAAAGTCGTCACTTAAATTAAACTAACTGGCTAGCATTACCAAGGTTAGGGGTGTTACAAGAGGAAAAGCCAGATTAGTTATAGTGTATAGAGTTTTAAATACAACAACAGTAAAAAATGGCCATAAAATTCCAAACAAGGATATGCTGATAAATAAAATCTAGTTAGCCAACTTTTTCTCAAAGTTTGATTTTTAAAAGCAGATATAGGCAAATCAAAATGCAAGAATCATCAATTGCATTAACTGTTTTTAGTGCACCACAAGGGCAAAATGAATGGACGATATTAACATTCGCATTGAAAAATGCTCCACTTTTATTCCAATGAAGGATGGATAACAATTTTAGAAAGCATGGAGACTACTGTGTAATAGACATAGATAATATATTAGTGTTCTCAAAAACTAAAGAAGAAAATAGAAATCAGTTAAAAAAGATAACACAAGAATTCATAATCACGGATTAGTACTATCATGAAAGAAATGTGAATGGGAACAAACTACCATTAACTTTCTAGGATTGAGAATAGAAGACAGTAGAAAAATTGTCTTTCAAGATCACATAGCTGAAAAAACAAACTTATTGCTAGAACAAATTAATGATGTAAAATAACTTTGAAGATTTATTGGGTTGTTAACTTATGCGAGAAAATTCATCCCGCATTTATCAAACCTATCAAAAGTCTTAAGTAAAAAGTTTAGAAAAAGAAAGTGAAAATGGAAAGATGAAGTTACCCAAAATATTGTTTGGATAAAAGTTCAGATTAAAATCCTGCCAAAACTAAGCTTGCCTAAATAAGGAGATAAACTAGTTCTAGAAATCGGCGCTTCTAAAAATTATTGGGGTGCAATATTAAAAGTATTAAAAGCGATACTCCCTGATCAAACTGAAGAACATTTGTGTAGATAGTGGAGTGGAACCTTTAAGGATGCAAAAACTTGATATCACATAATGAAAAAAGAGTTTTATCTATAAAACGTGGCATAAAAAATCTTTTTACATATTTCTAGTTTTAGAATACTTTCTTATCAAAACAGATAATATGTGTCTTAAAGCTTTCTTAAAGAGAGACCTAAGAGATGTTAGTCAAACAAGACTTTATCGATGAAAAAAATGGTTCAACTATTATACTTTTAATGTAAAATACATCTCATTAGCGAAAAATGTACTTGCAGATAGCCTAACCAAGGAATTATGCTTTATGATGTAGGGAGTTGTAATCCCAAAAAACCTACCCAAAAGGCTTTAAAAAAATGTATGAAACATGAGATCTTAAACTCGATCTACTGGGAGAACCATCAGGGAGATTCGACTACTACGTCTTTTTCCCTAGAAAGAAATAGGATAGTTCTTTGTTATCCCCAAATCCTCCCTCCAGAGCAGAAGAAAATGGTTGGAACTACCAATCCAAAAGCCTTAAAATAGAACCATACCAAACTAATCGTTCAAAACCAATTCATAAGTTTTGGAATAAGAGAGTAATACTGAAATCTTGGCCGCAAGGCACCCTAAACAAATGGGTAAGAAACTAAGAAATTACTACACTAACAACAAGGATATAAAAAGAAGAGTGGCAACTGGCAAAGATGACAAATGTTCAAAGCAGAATGTTATCATAACACAAACTAATGATAATAAAACAAAATCATTTTATGATCTGGGGTTACATGAAGAGAGAAAAAATCTCTTTGGAAATGCCGGACACTATCTAAAGAAAAATTACTAAAAAGAGTTACAAAAAATCCTCAGTCAATTAACTGATCATGTTAAGCACTTTAAAAAAAGGCTTAATATAAATGATGAAAAAGGAATGATATAGTCCTACAAAAAAAGGAAGAAAGAATCCGATTGCTAGAAGAACTAGAATCATTGCTCCCAGCTGATATCATTACAAAAACAAAAGAGCAAGTCAGGAAGGAAAATGAACACGAAGAGCTCTTTTGCAAACCAGAAATGAAAACGTTCTTGAATTAGGATTATGGATGATTAAACCTTACATTATGATCAGACAAGGTTGATCTTAAATGGACTCGTAGACAGAGTTGAAATAGATCGAGATGATTGGCAACTCATTGATAATCTCTCAGCTATAATTCGATATGCTCTTGGAGTTATGGGATTTAGTCGACAAATTATCACAGTCTAGATACTGTCAACTCTGGCAGAAAGAAGTGAAACCAAATTCTACGAGCTATACCAGATTTGGTTCATTTATCAATTCACTAATAAAAAGTTAATGAATTTCTACTGACCACGCTAGGATGAGCTATAGAACACATATAATTTGGAGAAAAACAAGATCAAAAGAATTAGTTGTGTCCATGCAACCATTAAAAACATGGTCGCCGACCCCTTAGAAACATGCTTCTGCGATGGACGAAGGATAGTAATCCTGAAGAGGTGTAGAGCATCTATAGAGCCCTCCAAACAGGGTCAAGATCAGGTAATCAAACTCTATGAATAGTTTAACAGATAAGGACAAGAATAACCTAATCTGTCTAGCCAAACTTTTGAGCTGTACAAGAGAGTTCGGGACCACATGATAAACATGATTGAAATGAACATAATTGCCAATGGAAGATAACAAAGCCAAGTGGAAATAGAATAAAGATGTCTGCCATAATAAAAGAAAAAGATGATTCTACAAAAAATAATAGAGAATTTTCACTGTTGAAAAATCTTAAGTGCACGATCCTTTCATCTAAAAATGGATTGAAATAAGAGCTAGAAGGCAAAGGGAGTTTGAGAGAGTGTGAAGTGTGTAAGAGTATGAAGTGTGCTAAGAATTAGTGTGTGCAACAATAGAAGGAACCATTCCTTTTTATTACTTCTATGTAAAATTTCATTTCCAGTACAAATAAATGAAGTATTGATTTTAGTACGACATTCTTTTACTACACTTTTCAAACTAATATCCTGAAAATTTGAGAGTGTTTGACTATAGCCATTAGCCAATTTTGAGAAATGTAAGGCGTTGAGCTGTTGTCCACTTGATGAAAAGTTTAGATATCAAAAAGTAACAAGAGAAGCATGACGGGCATACATTCAAGAACCAAGAACAACGTCTCTGTAAGTAACATTATATCCTAAAATAATCTTGTGAGTTTATATTGTATCTCACAAAGTATTAGGGTGCATAAAATTATATTGTTCTAAAGTTTTCGGGTTAGATTGCAAATACGTTAAAGTATAAGGCTCATCTAGCACTATTAAGGGAGAAGTTTTATCTGGACCATCCATAAACCATTGATAGACAGCCAGATCACGTTGATAAATAAATTAAGTTGCCTGCGTGGGCAGCACACACACATACATATATACATACATAGAAGTATGGGTATATATAAAGATCCCTTACTAGCACTGGTAACTTAAGCTAAGTAGTTATCGCGATCTGGCTAGGACTGGATAACTTTTTTTTTGTAGTTTTCCCTTCATACGCCCCGTTATGGGATAGACGTCCGAATGGACGGTAAATCGCTGTCCGGCCCATAATGGGACGGAAGACGGAGTTCACTAAAAAAAAATCGGGGGGGGGGGGGGGGGGATTCGGGCCACCAGTGTTGACAACATAGATGGCCTAACTAAGTTGCAAGCACTATCATCTAAACATTGTGTGTGGGGGGGGGGGGGGGGTGCGAAGATATATAGGTAGATCCCTTAAACCACAGAATATATTTAAGCACAGATGAAATAAAAAATCATAAGACATGTACAAAGTAAAAGGTTTGAGACTACGTGTAATAGGCGATGCTCTTATATAGCACCACCAAATCAACATGCGTCAAAACACACCTAATAGATAATGTGCCCGATGATGGCAACAAAAAGAGTAGTGCATGAAGTTGAATTTTGTGAAAGATCTCATTAAAATGATTTATTGTCTTGCAGAAGAGAGATTGTAAGATTGCACCAAAATAAAAGAAGAAAAATCGCATGGGAGATGGCTAGTTAGCTAACTTTCTAAAATCTCGGGGGAGCGAAATTAATTCAAACATAATACTTGAGTAAAGAAAAAAAAATGAAATTTGAAGGGTGTGTACGGAAATAGTAATCGTAAATAGACAAATTAAGCAAAGTGCCCTCAGAGTCCTATTAATGTGTAGTTCTTGCAAGATTTGTCGTCTCAGGTGCCATTGGAAACAATTTAGAGCTTGCCCTTATATCTTAATAAAGACTTCATCCCCGTCGACATCAAACGAGGTCGACTGAGCGTAAGCTCAATATAGTAGCCAACAAGTAACAGTAAAAAGACAAATCTAAACAAAACTAAAGCCGAACACCTTATTACACAAAAAAAAACTGAATCACAAACAAACTAAACTTAAGTCCTCAATCAGAGTCCGCTATTGACCTGAAGACCTATTTAAAGAAACCCGATCATCACTGTCAAAAGGCCACTCGCCATCGAAACTCTACCAAATCTGCCCAAACTAGTGCCACTCACCTGCGCACCACCACAGCCTACTACTCAAAATAGACTGCACCACCACCTGATTATCCACCCACTACCGATAAACGATGGTTGCTTAACTAGTAACAGCTCTCAAGACAATGAAAATTTACCGATCACCAAACAAAGCTAGCATATGAAACGACGAATAACGCACCCTACATCTATTCTCTACCAACTGAGGCCACTTTTTCCAACCCATCCTAGCACATGAGACGCTGGAGAACGCACCATATATCTAACAAACCGAGGCCACACAACCAATTCAAAAAATTAGGACGAGCACCAAGCTAGGGGGGAGGATAAATCCTTAGCCTCAAACTACACCCTCTCCCAGCAATCAAACCAAACACATAACCAATAAAAGAGAAAGAGCACCATGCTAGGGGAGAGGGGGAATACAAAAACCTAGCCTGATACTACACCGTTATCTTACAGCCTCACCAAGAACCAAACATCACTCAAACGTTGCCGCCGCTATCGCCACCATTGTCGTCACCACCGCAGTTGCTGCTACCTCTGTCGTCGTTGCCAAGATACCGCTGCAAACCCTTATTGTCGCCGCTGCAAACATGTCACTACTGCGGTTGCTGCTGTTGCCGCTAACCGAACGATGCCAGCGCCACTCACCACCCTCAGAAACACCACCAGAAAGCTACCAACGACCACATAAACCAACACCAGCCGCTGCAATGATGCCCCCCAGTCCCACCCAAACCTCATACCCACCTGACACCACCCCCGAGATACCTAAGATGGGCAGATGATATGAGATCAACCAGCCTCGTCTACCTTTAACCATGATCAAGTCACGAAATTGTCGCCATGCCGTCGAGCTACACATCTAATCAAGGAAAAACCAAACGAACTAAACCCTAGAAAGCAGTAAAGAAAGGAACCCACCACCACCTGCCTGTGGAAACCGGCAGTGGCAGCAGAGATGGAAGCTAGAAGAGAGAGAAGTAGGAAGAGGGAAATTAAGTCGGCTTCCCCACTGCAAAGCTCAGTAAACAACATTTTCAGTGGAAGTGTAGATGCTACCCTCTAGCCTGATAAAAACTTTAGGATGCTAATTTGTTTGAGATAAAATGTTGGTGGCTTAAGTAAGAGCTCCATTTGGTGATAACTTGAACTACCGCCAGCAGTTCTTTCTCATTAGTTGATAAACATGCATTCTTGCTTCCAAGTGTCTAGCTACAGGAGGCCAGCATCAAAACTACCCCCACGCCCACATCATTGTCATCGGTTCCAACCTTAAAGGGCAAGCGATGTTAGGAGTGATAGAACTCGTGTAGTCTCCGTGGCATGTTATTAAGCTGGTTTAAGGTGGTGCAGTTTCCTTTGTAAATAGATACACCTTGATTTCAAGTAAGGCAGCAAGAGATTTACTAATGGGGCTGTTAGGACTAATGCTTAGTTGCTGTTCTGTTTTTTCTTTTACTGCTGTTTATGTTAGTTAACTCTAGTTCATATTAAGTTAAGTTATGTAACTCTAATTAAGTTTAGGTAGAAACTAGTTAGCCACTTGTCAATCATCACATAGATGTATTTTGCATATAAATATGGTGTAAGTTTGCAAGAGAAGTAGAGTGAATACACCAGATTTTTGTAAAACCCATCTCTCTGTTTTATCTCTCTGTTTCTACTCAATTTCGTAGGTCTACAGTGAACCTCCTAAAACCACTTCTTCTTGCTGTCAAAACACCCCCACATGCTGAAAATTAGCTATCAACAAATGGTACCAGAGCTATGTTGATTAAGAAGGTCTGGGATTGGAAGAAAATACAGCAAATGAGTGAAATCTCATCTAAGATATCATGGCCAACATTGGTTCTTCAAACCAGCAAGTAAGTATTCTGCCTTTTGATGGTGAAAACTATGATTTCTGGTTTGTAAAGATGAAGACAATCTTTAAATCACTTGGCCTTTGGAAATCAGTAGTAGAAGGGTTTACTGAACCTAATACAACAGAGGGTATGACTGAAAATTAGAAAAAGAAACTAGATGAAAAGAGGCAGAAAGATGTAAGTGCTCTTTCACTCATTCAAAGAAATGTTACTGATCCAATTTTTCCAAGAATCATGAGAGTTGAAAGTGCAAAAGAAGCATGGGAAACTCTAAGAAATGAGTTCCAAGGTGATGATAAGGTGAGAGCTATCAAACTTCAATCTCTTAGAAAGGATTTAGAGAACATGAAACTGAAAGAGGATGAAAGTTTGAAGGATTATTCCAGCAGATTTCTTGAATTGATAAATCAAATGAAAACTCATGGTGAAGATATTAGTGATCGAAGAATTGTTGAGAAGACTTTGATTAGTTTGCCGGAGAAATTTGATCCTATTATAGCTGTTATTGAAGAAACTAAAGACCTCTCAACCTTAAGTGTTCAAGAAGTGATGGCCTCTTTGAAATCCTATGAGCAAAGAATGGCAAGACACACTGAAAAGGCTGTAGAGAGTCCTTTCCAATCTAAGCTCAATGTTGGCAGCAAGAGCCAAGAAAGAAAACCACAGAACTTTGATCAACCTAAGGGAGAATTAAGTCGAGGTGCATGGAAGATATGGAAGAGGAAGAGGTAGAAATAGAGGAAGAGGCAGAGGCAACTTTGGTAAAAGTTATAATTCTGAGAATAATTCCAAACCTTGTGGTGTTTGTAAAAAGATGAGTCATGATGAAAAGGATTGTTGGTTCAAGGGACAACCTCAATGTCATAGATGCAAGAAGTTTGGCCATTTGCAAAAAGATTGCAGAGTGAAATTGCATCAACAAGCAAGCTTCACAGAAGAGAAAGAGAGTGAAGCAAGCTTATTCTATGCATGTCAAAGTGCAACAGAGAAAAATGATGAGATGTGGTTCCTAGACAGTGGTTGTAGCAACCATATGGCAAGAGAAAAAAGCATTTTTCTCGACATGGATAGCACTGTCAACACCAAAGTGAAGCTTGGGAATGGTACTATAGTTCAAGCGCAAGGTAAAGGCACGATTGGTGTTCAAACAAAGCAGGGGACCAGATTTATACGTGATGTTCTTTTGGTTCCACATTTGGAGCACAACCTACTTAGTCTTGGACATATTTTGGAGAATGATTACTCACTTCAATTCCAAGATAAGTGCTGCATAATTTATGACAAAAGAGGGAGTAAAGATGTTGTAACAAAGATAAAGATGGAGAAAAACATAAGCTTTCCAATAAATTTCAGATATACAAGTGGAGTTGCAATGAAAGCTTCAATTGTTGAAGATTCATGGTTGTGGCATCGAAGGTTTGTTCACATAAACTTCAAAAATTTGAAGTTGCTGAATAAAGAAAACATGGTGCAAGGCCTCCCCGCCATAGAAGAAAAACATGAAGTTTGTGAAGGATGTGCTTTTGGCAAGCACCATAGACAACCATTTCCGAAAAGAGTAGCATGGAGAGCAAAAGAGAAGCTTGAGCTAGTCCATACGGATGTTTGTGGACCTATGCAAACTCTCTCTAATGCTGAAAACAGGTACTTTATTCTTTTCATTGATGATTATACTCGTATGACATGGGTATACTTCATGAGGCAAAAATCTGAAGTTTTTGGTGTGTGTAGAAAGTTTAAATGCCTTGTTGAAAAGCAAAGTGGTTGTTTTATTAAAGTCTTGAGAAGTGACAAAGGAAAGGAGTACACTTCAAATGAGTTTCACAAATTTTGTGAAGATGAAGGAGTGGAAAGACAACTCACAATTGGCTACACTCCACAGCAAAATGGTGTGTCTGAAAGGAAAAATCAAACAGTTATGGAGATGGCAAAATCAATGTTGCATGACAAAGGAATTTCTAGATCATTTTGGGCTGAAGCTGTGCATATAGCTATGTATTTGATGAATAGATCACCAACCAAAGTTGTGTTGAATCAAACTCCATTTCAAGCGTGGAGTGGAAGAAGATCATCCGTTAGACACTTTAAAGTGTTTGGAAGCATTTGTTACTCTCAAGTGTCAAAAGAGAAAAGAAGTAAGCTAGATGAAGCAAGTGAAAGGTGCATATTTGTTGGCTATAGCACAATGTCAAAAGGCTATAGGCTGTACAACTTGCAAAATAATAAAATCATCATTAGTCATGATGTGCTATTTGATGAAAATGCTGTGTGGAATTGGGAGGACAACAAAGTTGAGAAACAAGGAGTTCCATTGGATGTCCTTCAAGAAAACTCAACTCAAGAAGATGAAAATGATGAAGATTCACTTCCAAATACACCAAGGACAGATTCATCATCAAGCTCATCATCAACAAGCTCAACTCCAAGAAGAATGAAAAGTTTGAGTGATGTATATCAAACTTGTAACTTATGTGTTACTGAACCGGAAAGCTTTGTTGAAGCAATAAAAGAGGAAGATTGGAGGACAGCTATGCAAGAAGAAATCAAAGTTATTGAGAAGAATAGAACATGGGAGTTGGTTGAAAAACCAAAAGATAAAGAAGTTGTTGGTGTGAAGTGGATTTTCAAGGTAAAACACAACCCCAATGGTTCAATTCAAAGAAAGAAGGCAAGGCTTGTTGCTAAGGGCTATGCACAACAGCCCGACATTGATTTTCATGAAACGTTTGCTCCAGTAGCAAGACTTGATACCGTTAGAGCCTTGATTGCACCTCGCAGCAAGCAAAGGGTGGTTAATGTATCAACTTGATGTCAAATATGCATTTTTGAATGGAGAGTTGAAAGAGGAAGTCTATGTAGATCAGCCTCAAAGATTTGTGATTAAAGGGGATGAAGAAAAAGTGTACAAGTTGCACATAACACTATATGGGCTGAAACAAGCACCTAGAGCATGGTATAGCCAAATAAATGATTATTTCACTTAGAAAGGGTTCAAGAAAAGTGAAAGTGAGCCTACCTTGTATGTGAAACATCAAGGTGAGAAAGATATTCTCATTGTTGCTCTTTATGTTGATGATTTGCTCTTTACGGGCAATAGTGAAAAGATGATCAAAGATTTTAGAAAGGAGATGATGAAGAAGTATGAAATGAATGATATGGGGCTGCTCAAACATTTTCTTGGCATGGAGATTCATCAAGATGATGAAGGTGTCTTTATTTGTCAAAAGAATTATGCTGAAAAGGTGCTAAAAAAATTCAGAATGTATGGCTGCAATCCTAAAGCTATACCACTCATTGTGGGGGAGAAATTAAAAAAAAAAAGATGGTGGAAGCAAAGTAGATGCAACCTTTTATAGAAGCATGGTGGGAAACTTGTTATATCTTAATGTAACAAGACTAGATATTATGTTTGCAGCAAGTCTCCTATCCAGATTTATGCAAGCACAAGCCATTTTCATCTTGGACCAGCGAAGAGAGTCCTCAGATACATCCAAGGTACCATTGATTATGGTATCATGAATGGAAGAAGCAAAGAAGTTAAGCTGATAGGTTTTTATGACAGTGATGCAAAGATGATACGAAGAGTACTTTAGGTTATTGTTTTACTCTTGGAAGTGGAGTATTCTCTTGGCTTTCAAAGAAGCAACAAAGTGTTGCTCAATCTTCAGCTGAAGCTGAGTATGTCTCAGCTGCAATTGTAACCTCTCAAGCATTTGGCTTAGAAGAATTTTTCATGACTTTGGCGAAAAGCAAGAAAGGAAAACTGAGCTGTTTTGTGACAACAAATCAGCCATAGCAATGGCCAAGAATCCGATCTTTCACAACAGGACCAGGCACATTGCACTCAAGTATCATTTTATCCGTGAAGCTATTGAAAAAGGGAAAATTGAACTTGAATTTGCAGGTCAGAAGAACAAGTGGCAGACATCTTTACGAAAGCTCTACTAAGAGAAAGGTTTGTTGAACTGAGACAAGCTTTGGGAGTTCGGCAACAAGAGATTAACGGGGAGAATGTTAGGACTAATGCTTAGTCGTTGTTCTGTTTTTTCTTTTACTGCTGTTTATGTTGGTTAACTCTAGTTCATATTAAGTTAAGTTATGTAACTCTAGTTAAGTTTAGGTGGAAACTAGTTAGCCACTTGTCAATCATCACATGGATGTATTTTGCATATAAATATGGTGTAAGTTTGCAAGAGAAGTAGAGTGAATACACCAGATTTTTGTAAAACCCATCTCTCTGTTTCTATTCAATTTCGTAGGTTTACAGTGAACCCCCTAAAACCACTTCTTCTTGCTGTCAAAACACCCCCCCACATGCTGAAAATCAGCCACCAACAGGGGCCATAACTGGTTACAAACTTCCCGTAATAGCTAGTTGAGCCCAAGAAGTCCCTCAAGTATCTAACATTCTTGGAATAAGTTGATGTGTAACCTTTTGAATATCACGAGCCACCGCATCACCTGAGATTATGTTGGCCAAGTACTAAACTTTATATCGAGCAAACACACTGTCTTCATTGCATACAAGTTATGGTCCCTAAGCTTTTGAAAAACCAGACTTAGGTGTTTAATGTGACTAGCCTCATCATTACTAGAATTAGAATGTCATCAAAGAAGACCAACACAAAGCTTCAGATGTGAGGTTCTAATTAATGTTCATTAAAGACTAGAAGGTGGCCAGTGCATTGGCCCAAAGGCCATGACCTTAAATTTAAAATGCCACAACGGGTTCTAAATATATTGTCTTGGTTAAATTACACAAAAATCCCCTGAGGTTTGCCATAATTACACTCTGCCCCCTCTATCTTTAAAAATTACACTTCGTTCCCCTGAAGTTTGTACCCGCATTACACATAACTATACATATTTAACGGTAGACCCAACTTCGTGAAAAGATTCCCTGACACACTACTTTATGTAATTTTCATACCAAAAATATCCCCCTCTGATCTTTATATACCTGTGTGGTCTTCATGTAATGTTGGGTTTTACAAAATTTCAGCCAACTCCACAGACCCTTCTTCCCTTCCTCCACTTTCTGCTCATGCCCTTTTATCCATAAAGTAAAATCAGACCCACCTGCTTGAGGAGGTCACAATATCTTTGTCAGAAAATAGTGAAGAATGGTTGAATATGAGGTTTAGGTACATGAATTGTCGGTGTAGAAAGGGGGCAAACTTGAGAATTGTTGAATCTGATGTGAAGTTAACTAAGGGTAAGCTATTCTTCTCTTGTGCAAGTGGTGGATGTAAAATGTTCAGCTGGTGCACACCTGATAGAGCAACAATGAAGCTAAGTTGAAGGTCGATGAAACGCTCATCTGAATTTTCTAAAGAGATTCAAAGGCCTGAGATCATTGAAGAAAGCAAAGATGCAATTTTTTTGATGGAAATGGAGTTGTAACCAGGCAGAAATTACAGTTGATTTAAGCTAATCAGGAAATGATGAAGTTATTGGCTATTTCTTCTCTAATTTCCTCATGGATGTGTATTATGGTGATGATTTTTGTTATCCGCAAATGAGGGATGTGAGTGTGTTTATGTACTGCAAGTAATGTGGGCTTCATTTTCCTTTCCAGGGCTCTTTTGATATCTTTTGTAATGACTCTGAATAAAAAAAGGTGAATGAACGTGATTTTCTAGGGTTCTTTCTATTTGGCCTTCTCTGATGTTAAAGTTATTAGGATCTCAGTGTAATTATTGCAAACCTCAGGGAGTTTTGTATAATTTTAAAAGTCACTGTTTGTTCTCCCTCCAAAATTTTGAGAAAACAATCTGAGAGGTATTCATGTCTTTTTGCATTGCACCGTTTACACCGTAAGATAAAAAGTTACTTTTGAGCTGAGTATAATTTTTAAAGATAGGGGGCCGGAGTGTAATTATGGCAAACTTCAGGGGAGTTTTGTGTAATTTACCCTATAGTCTTTAGAATGTCCTTAGTAGCCACCCTACTATGATGGTAGCCAAATCCTTGAGTCCAATTCAGTGACAAAGTTGAGCCATATAGTGCATGTAAGAGATCATTTATGATAGGAAAAAGGGTGTCTGTCCTTGGTAGCGAGCTTCTTAAGCTCCATCTAATCAACACAAAATCTCCAGTTGAAGTCTGTTTTCTTAACAAGCAGTATAGTGGATGCAAAAGGAGAAGAACCTAGTCTATGATAACTGAGGCAACCAAGTCTCTACTGATCTTTCCCACTTCGAACTTTTGGACATAAGACACACTGTATTAATGTCAAATATTGACAGGTTTAGCAGTGGGCGTTGGTTCGAATGGCACTTTAAGACACCGTACAAGCTCTCCGATTCCCCCCCTCCCCCCCCCCCCCCCCCACTTGAGTTAAGGGCAAGCTCTACATTGGTTCTAATAAAACCTTAAGACAACAAATATTGCAAGAACTACACACCACAGGACTAAGATGGGACTATAGCATGAATGTTACTTCTAAAAAGGGTCCCCATGACTTTTGATTGGCACTCCATGACAAGTGAAATTCGATCCCCCAACAAAACTCGATCCCCCAACAAAACCGACACTGGAAATGTGCTTTAGCTTGATTTACCTCGAGGCACTGGCTGTACGACAACATCCTCAATCTAACTTTTACAATAGCAAGGCGGTGATGATCATATGCTTGTCAGGATTAGCGAACCTTCATAAATCATCAATAGCATAATTTTTTTTGGCTTTATTGTAATGTGTTTCAAAGTCAAGCACCAATAACGTAGATAGCATTCTCTGTTATAGTATGCTACTCTCTGGCCAACAAGAATTGTAGGCTACACTGTCTCTCAACTTGGCCTGTTTCCCCTCTCTAACATTCTTATCAATTGAGATCTGCTATCTAAGGCACGCAAAAACTTTTTTATAATATATTAAAGGGTCATAAGAAAATTCGGACTCTCAATATTTTCCACTTCACCATAGCTACAAGAAAAAATTGATATTACAGGTCAACTTTTATCACTAAAAGTCTTAAATGTCACTTATAACCACTTCAGTAACACTCACAGAGCTCAAATGCCAAACACAACAAAATATAAGAACAAAAAGGCTCATGTCAAATCCGTGCCATAAAATATCACCCCTTTACAACTTAAGTACCCAACATTATAAAAGTACTAAATCAGTACCTAAACTTTTATTTCGAATCAAATGAGTCTGAAGGCTAATGGAAGTTGGAAGCCATTAAAAATTCAAGGGGTATGTCATTAAAGGGCTATAAATGAACCGAGCTGTACATGAACAGCTCGTGGTTCGTTCTCGAACCGAACACGAACAACATTTTAAAGCTCGTTCATTAAACGAGCCGAGCAAGAACACTTCAAAGTGTTCATGAATGTGTTCGTGAACGGCTTGTCTATACAATAAATTCATAATTTTATATTTAAAAGATGGAGATTATGCAAATATACACGAGTATTATTTTTAAAGTATGGAGGCCCTAAACTCAATTTACTTAAAACCAAGCCCAATAACATACCTAAACAATTCTTACGTTACATGCAGCTCAAGTCATAAATTTAGAGTGCAACTAGAAAGCCCAGCCCAACTCCTCTTCCTATCCATTTAGAAAACCCTAACATATTCTTAAATCCTCACAGTCGCACTTCTCATATTTAGACACTTTCTTCTCCTCTTCTTCCCCCACAATGAAATATCGAAGATACACACATCCCTCCATGGAAATACGAACAAACCCTATCTTTTTAACTCTCATGCAAGCACATCTCTTAGGCACACACATCACCTTAGATCAGATATGGTTTCTTATAAAACTTTGATTTTCCATCTTGTGAAGATCCAAAAATCCATCGACTTCAGAAGCAGATTTGAACTTTTTTTCTTTACAAGTTTTCTTTTGTGGTTGATGATGAAGGCGATGACAAGTGGTTGATGAAGCAGGTGGTGTTAGTAAATGCAAAAGAGGCGACGACGATGGTGGTGAAAGAAGACAATACGTGGTGGAAGTAGACGATGGCAGCGATTGTCGTGGAAGTAGACGACAGCGGTGGTCGTAGAAGAAGACGAAGGCAATGGTTGTTGCAGAAGAAGAAGGCATGGTGTTCTGTTGGATTCAGCTTCTTCTCCTTCCGATTATCTGTTGATTTTTTTTCAGGCAGCCGAGAGCCGAGCCCGACTTTTGCATTGACGAACTCTAGCCGAGTTTGAACATCCATGTCTGGCTCATAAACGAACACGAGGCGAGCTCAAACATCCCAGAAAATAGACAAATCGAGTTTGAACACACTCCTGTTCGGCTCGAACTCGGTTAGTATACATCCCCAGTCATTATAAGAGGGTATTCATAAAACATATCCACATGTCCCATCTTTTCCTAGTTGATTGGTCCATAACATCCTAATACGATGACATGGAATGAAAATCTGTCAAATCACACACACAAAGACGCATGCGCATACCACACAATATAACACAAAGTCACCACCACCATCACGCCTTCTGCTACCGCCCACGTCAAAAATCATTAGATCTTTATCAGTATAGTCCAATTAACTAGTATGGCGATCAGATTCACCATCACCTACTCTGGCTATGTGGCCCAAAACGTAGCTTCGACTGCTTTCAAAAAGGTTGAGTCCTGCAAGCTCTTTCACGAGTGCGTTGCCCAATGTCGACACCCCACCACCTCGCCAAGCAAATCCTACCGCCATGCCGAAAACACCTACTGTAACTCCCAAACAACTATAGTCCACAACCACCACCACCTCATTCAACGTTCGACACTTGACCCCACCCACACCTACAACCACCACCATCACTATTCCAACAATGCCACCATCACAAATCTAACCCAGCACCACCTCCATCACAGATCTGACCCAGCACCACCTCCATCACAGATCTGACCCAGCACCACCACCCTCACCATACTAGCACCATCACCATCACAGATCCAACTGCCGCACCCCCTCAGCCACGCCCTCGATGAATTACGGTGCCCTATATCTAGTAATGCTACGTATGGAGTGGTAGCAACTGCTTCTCCCCTTGGTGGAGTCCTAGCCATTCGTTCCAACCTGCGCTTCATAGCCAGAAAACTTTTGGCCCTTGTCTTCCACCGTAGTGCCTGGGTTCTACTACTCCCCCAGAGCAATATATCGCACGTATTGGAAACTGGCCTGTGACGCAACTCTTGAAAACCAGAGTGAATGCGACTCTTGGAAGCCGACCTCAACCTCCCAAAAGTATAGGCTATCGCGCCCCCTGACATTAACCGTCGAGATTCCACATTGCCCACCCACCTATTGGGTTCAATGGAGCTTGTGGGTGTTGAATTCCCAATGTTTATTGGTGCTTTTTTGCAGTTTGTTTCGGCTTGTGTGATGATATTTTGTGTGCGTGTGTTGTGTGTGTGATGGGTTGAACTAATTTCCTCAGAGCGAGAAGAGTTTGATCGTGGGTTAATAAGGACATGGAGAAGGCAGCATCAAAGAAGGTTTGGTGGCGCCAGAGGTCACTGTGGACAAGAAAGTGGGTGTAGGTGTTTGACAGTGAGAGCGGCTAAAATAAGAAGTGATCAAGGATATTTTTTGACATCGAGTCTCTTACCTTCTAAATAAGAAGCGATCAGAGACAATTTTTTGACATTAAGAGTCTTACCTTTTAAATTTTAAAGGACTGTGCGCCCCAATTACGCATCGAGATGATTTCGTTCAAATAAAAAAAAAAAACAAGATGTTCAGGTATAACACTTTTAAATGTCGAATACTAAGGCCACGTTTGACGTAGTTTTTTTTTTCCAGTTTTAAAAACTGGAAAAAAAAAGTGCGTTTGATAACCATTTTTTTTTCCTTCTCCAATTTAAAAAACCAGTTTTTAAACTGCAGAGTAAAAAAAAAACTCCAGAGATTTTTTTTTTTTGGAGACCACCACCAACACCCTCCCACCGCCGGTAGCCACCTCCGGCCGCCGGCCACCACTGCTGGCAGCCACTGCCGGCCGCCGACAACCACCTCCTACGGCCGACGACCACCGCCGGCTACTGCCGGCAGCCACAGGCGACTGTCGGCGCCACCTCCGGCCGCCGGCGACTGTCAGCACCTCCGGCCGCCGGCAGCCACCTCCGACAGCCACCAGCCACCGCCGGCCACCACCACCGTCAACCACCGCTACCCCCACCACCACCACCACAAACTACCCAAAAAAAAAAATCAAAATAAAAAAAATTATCAAACACAAAAAAAAAAAAGTTATCAAACACCCACTTGTTTTTGTAAAAATAAAAAATTAAACTGCTCTTTAAAAACTGAAAACCAAAAAAAAAATTTGTCAAACGAACCCTAAAATTGTACTTGGATGATACTTTATAATATTTATGCATTAAAAAAAAGGAAGAAGTCCAACATCCCATGCCACTAAGAAAATGGTATAATCCTAGATCAATGGTCCCACAATTAATGCCGGATGAATACAGTATATGACAACTCTTTGCCTCCCCTAGCCCAACTCCTCCCTCCTGAAGCATCGGACGGTTGCATAACAGGAAACAAGCAAGAAAAGGGGAGAAAAGGAAGAAACAAACTTAAATCCTGGAGACATACCGAGTTCTACAATTTCTGAAAATGCAAGTCTTGTGGTCAAAATTTAAGACAGCCCATACGGAAAGCAACAATGTAGTATCCCTTGACAAAAAAGCACCAAGTTAAAGATTTAAGCCTCTGTAATGGGATATTCAAAGACAACATCTTTCCCAGAAAGCTTCCTGTAAACTCCAGCAAAGGTCTCCAGCTTGTACTCGGTGTCATTGCGAGCCTTGGGTTCCAAAAAGATCTGCCACAACCAGAAAACAGTAAGATAAAAACAGAATACTAAAAAAAACTTTCTAGAAAACCAATCTTCAAGGCTTCAAAGGCAAGTCACCTTGATTATCTTTGACCCATCAATCCTGTATCTGATGCGTTTCCCAACAATCTCAGCAGGATACACAACATCCTCGAGCATGGCATCATGCACTGCGGTAAGAGTGCGGGAGCGAGGCCTCTGGGCGGCAGAACCTTTCTTTGGTGGCCTCACTATCCTTCGGGTGGCGATGAGCACCACATCCTGTCAATATCGCTCATAAGTAAGCAAGTAGAGAACAGTTTTTTTAAACCTCAGCAAATGACTATTTATACAGCGTAATGCATAATAAGAAGTGATTAAATCAGAGACCACAATCGTTCAGAACAAGTGGAAACAAATCATTAAGACGGGATTGGTGCCCCTGTAAGCTAATGAAAGCACAAAGAAGATTTGATACCCAAACATAGAGAACATACTTTTCACCTGGAATTCGGACTTGCATGAAATACTAACGATTATTACAAGCATGAATCTTATGTCCAAAGACATAAAAGTGAACAGAAACATTAGTTTTAGATGTTCATAGATAGAATACAAGAGGCATAGTTCAGCAGCTATAAATGTAGATTAGTTGGCACAAGACAAGCTCATTTTCTTAATTGATCTTCACCATACTAGATGTACAACTAAACAACCGTAACATCTCTGATAAACCGGCTCAAGTGGTTCAGAGTCTGACAGCATGCCGCCAAACCATTAAAGAAAGGACATAACCTTAACCTATTAAACCAGCGATTACGAGTCCCAATGGCTCCTACAGTTGAAAATCAAACATGGAGCGAAAATGCAACTAGAAACTACAGCGTAAAAAAGGAAAATCCAACCCAAACTACTCCCTGAATAGTAAAATGGAATGCTATGGGAATGGCAAGCAGGCCTATACATTTCCTTTACATGATTAATTCACATTAAATAAAAGAGATCCTCATATAAAGACAGTAGCAGTTAAGTGTGAAGTATGAGCATGAAGAGATTAAGATTAGCTGGCCAAGATTTGCATTGGTCTACAGAATCATAACTTGAGCTTAAATTATCTCAGCACTCGGTAGAGAGTTAAGATGGATAGGGATCTCAGCATTACCTTTCCACTGAACTTCTTCTCAAGTTCCCTTACAAGTCTGAGGTGAATCTTGCGGAAAGCTTTCCTCAATCTGTAAGGCACATGGATCACAACAGCCTTGCGATTTCCAGATACATCAATCTGACTGCAGGATATGACAAGAGATCAATAGGCTCAATTAAATGAAAATTCCAAAATAAGAGATTAAAGGTATAACATACAGTGAACTAAATGCTTACACAGCTGAGTTAATGTAAAGGTCTTTCAAATCACTTTTAAGCTCCTGGTTTGCATTTTCCAGATCGAACAAAGCCTGCAACAATGGAGAATGAAAACCTTGTTTAGAGCTAATAAGCAAGGCAATGACTGGAAGCTTCAAGGTATCAAAACAGAGAACTACCTGAGCAACAGACTCCTCAAATTCAGTGGGTTCCACATCCTTGTCCTTGTGGATCTTCTTCCTTGAGGTAAACATCTTCAAAGATCTGATTTGTAAGCAGTTTAATGATTCAGAGCTAACAATTTTCATAAAATCATACATCAATATATGACAAGTATAACATGTAGAATGATACACCAAGTATTACTACTTTTAATTTAAGCAATATCCTCATCTTTAGACTATTGAAATAATCAGATTTGGAGAGAGCTAAATGCAATTGAGCATTTAGCTAAATAGGATAAGCAAACGCAGTCATGTACCAAAGCCTAAAACCCCCAACACCACAGTTCTGATCAAGAACTTCTCAATCTCTTAGATGGAAACTTTAGAGCGTAAATCTTCCAAAATAACACACAAGCTCAATGGACAATTCCGAAGAAAAGGAGCCCCCTGCATTTGGTTCTTTTCATGACCTGTGTGTTACAACGAAGAAAACTCCTAAGAAACTAGTAGGAATGATACAGTTCATAATTCGGAGCCCTGTCACCCCTACAAGCATTATATGTGATGACGAAATCCCAAATTCCATGTCTCCATTTAGTAGCATTTGCACTAAAAATTTCTAAACAATTAAATGTGAAACGGTCAAATAAGAGTATGCTTTATCAAGCTTCTAAGGAAGAATGCTTGTACCCATATAACGTCTTTGGGAGCAAAATGTATACATGAAAAAACGTTAGCTCCAAAGTGTTGATTTCATCCTTAAACGGGGCCAAGTTTAATAGTAGAAAACTGACCAGTAAGAGCAACCTTTTTTGGGATAATGTACACCACATCATGCACAACTCCATTATACTCCTTCAATTCGGTGTAAATGTTGCCTTGACTCATTGTAATAACTAATTAACCTAGCTTCACATGCCAACCTCTACTTGTTTAATCTACGATTTCTCTTCGAGTCCAATCCAACGGCTACTCGTGCTAGATCAATCCTAGAAATTCGCAAATAATTCAAGGGGGAAAATCCAATGGAACGAACTGGGTATAAAGCAAGGGCTAGAAACGAAAATGGAGTAGGCTTCACGTACCTCCATTACGGGACCTAAAAACACAACACACTCCACAATAGCAGGTAACCCATCTTCGATTTCATACTTAAATCATCATATTACGAGATACACGCTTCGTGGTAACAAGCATACGCAAGAAAATTGTTTGGAAGGAAATTACGTTGTTCAGACTGAAATACCTTTGGCAAATGAAAGACTGAAGAAGCTCTTCCGGCTCGCCGACCTGAAGAAGATGAAGGAGGAGGGGGCGTAGAGTGGCTTCTTTGAGAGCTTATAAATGTAACACCAGGGAAAGGGTTCTGGTTTAGGGTTTCATTTGAACCGTTGGATTCAGGGATCGGACGGTTGTGAGGGTTCTTTTCGTCTTCCCTTTCTAACTTAATCACAGATTACCCCCTCCAAGTTGTGTTGTTGAGTAAAATGACCCTTTTAAGTACAATTATTACCTTTCTGGCCCCGGGTTCAGTCATTTTATTTTCATACTATATATAAAGCTAAAACTTTTTTCACTTTTGGCGTAATACCCTTTTGGTGTTACATTGAGAGTGATTTCAATACTGACACGTATCCAAAATGAGGGGTAAAATTGTAAAACATTTTTTTTGTGTGTTGCATAACTACCTACCTATAGTAGTGACAAGTGGCATTACAAGAAAAATTATAAAATGTGATAAAATAAAGATCTTAATTAATAACTAACTACCTATAAAAATATGTTTAATTTTACAAGTTTACATTTTAACAAAATTTGTACTTTTCTAAACTACTTATTTATTTATACTAACTATTAATTTTTAAAATGTACAATTTATTTTATCGAATGCACCTTATACATTATGCCATACTACTTATCTATTTATACTAACTATTAATTTTTAAAATGTACAATTTATTTTATCGATTGCACCTGATACATTATGATACTTGATTTTTTAATAAAATTTTATACTATTAACTTTAATTTTGCAAATGCATCGCGTGTGCTACGGCGACTCGTACTATATAAATGCACCCCCCCAGGTTGAGAGTTCATTTTTCTAATATGCACTCTAATGTCTGCGACAAATTACAGTTTTTTCGTTCCGTTAATTATCCGGCGGTTGTCAGCTTTTTAGTTTTTTACTTTGCTTGTGGTTACACGGTAAGGTAAAAACATAACATTGATAACATAGTGCTCTATAACATTTAGCCTGATGTTAGAACTTTCATATATGGTTTCGTAAGAACTTTCTTTGTAGGCTAAACATTACTCCTGTTTGTTATCTGGAAAAAAAAAATTCATAAAGATAAAATGCTTGGAAAGACCTTGGCACGGGTATGGTTTCCCATTTGTACTTCTTGGCCTTCAGTCTCTTCTTTGTATGTTTTAAACATATACTTGTCTTTGTAGACGTGAAATGTGGCGCCATAACTGAATCACCATCTTATTTTCTCCATTGCTATGTTAACTCAAAAATCATAGCAACGAGACTATCTTTCACTATATTTGTCTTCCCATCCTTTCCATTAAATTTTCCTTTTTGGTGAATACACTTTCTCGCGTAGTGACTCTTTTTCTGCAAACATAACATCTTTCTTTCTTCCTTTTTTTTTTGGTCCTCTATGTTGGTTAGTTTTCTTGCTAAATTGTTCATCATTCTTCCTTACTTGCAATGCCGGTGTTTTCAGACTACAATCCGCTCCCAATACACACAGTGCACATTGGACTCAATTGGAACAGTAACCTTAATGCGCACAAGCTACTCAACAAGGGTAAGGCCTAATAAGGCGCAAAAGAATGTCCCATAAAGTGCACCACATTAGACCCTATTGAGACGCTTTTTGGCGTTGTTATAGATCGTGAGGACGTTTCCTAGTGTCCCAAGATAATTCCTTTTTTGAAAAAAAATTAATATTATTCTGTTACTTCTTCCAATATTTAACAAATGAATTGGTAGTAAACCATTTTCAAAACACAAGAACTTATAATCGTAATATCAAAGAAAGAACTTATTGACTTGTAAAATATACAACTCATACAATCATCCTCTTAGTACAACGCCTGATATGTGAAATCAACAAATAATAAGTGCATAGCATACAAAGTTCACCATCTATCATAAAAACAACTGAGCAAGTCCCAATATCTACTTGTGTAACATAGCTATAGCTATGACGTCAAATAAATGAAGATTGCTTCAATTCTTGCAAAGCACCACAGGGAGGGCAGATTCTCTTCTCAACTTTCCATCAGCATTTACATGACTGTTGAAGAGTTAAGTTCCATCCAATCAAACTACAAGTAAAATACAAAATTAGACAAACTGACAGATATTCACATATAAAGTATCCAAGATTTCCAACTCATAAAGCACATGCAAAATAAGTTACGATCTTAAAGGTACAAGTCTTACCTAGCAAGTGACAAATGTACTTTTAACGACTGCATTATTGAATCCCCGTGGAGATACTATCATCTTTTACTACCATCCCATTCTGGTAAAACTTATCTATGAGAATAAAGAAATGTTGGTGGGACTTAAGAAATTAATTGTACTACCAAAGCACATGGAATGGAAAAAAGTTCACTTCTTTCTCTGCTTAAAGAAAGTAAAAAGGATAACCAAGTGGTGTATGGTTTGCCATTGGAATTACACTGCTTAGTCGAGAGCTTGTAACGATGTTCCTGGCTAGAGTTGAACACTTCATTGAAAGTTCATCATGATTGCTACCAAGATTGTAGACTTTGTATCCTCATCTTGCTAAAATCCATTAAACTAATCCAAAAGCAGTATTAATTAGAGCTTGTTTCGCACCATTTTCCATCATAAGTATATGAAGTACTGTTAGGTCACTTGCATTTATAGGCTTCAAAACAGTGCCTTAGAGATACTAAAAGGCCAGAATACATGATCAACTGCCAACTAGAGTAGACAAACTTTTGTGCATAATGTATAATGACATGATCTTACCAAGAATGAACTGACATGCCTAGTCCGTAAAGACGAGGAGACTGGCACTAGTGATAATATAGTTACCTCAGTAGCTGCTGCATTTACATGCATCTGCTCAAAATAAAAATAATATTACTGTGTTTTTTCTCTTCTCTTGCGATAGGGTGGGGGTCAAGGGGGAACAAATAGCAAAAGTGTCTTCCTTGAAAGTGTCTTTACGCCTAAACACTTTCAAATTCAAAGTGCATGTTTAAGATAAAGCAATAAACAAAGAAACATGCTTCAAGATATTAAAAGAACTACTATCTCTCACCTAAAATATTTGTTTATACTCTGGTTATGACATCTCTACCAATTATAATACCTCATCCATACCAAGAGGTGAAACATTTTTGGTCATTACGCATTAGGTAGCAAAATTCTATGACATCATATGTAGCCTAACCGACCTTAATAAGGTATCATTGGCATAGCCATAATAAGAAACATGTCATGCAGTCTCCCATGCGCTTTCGCTGATGGTTCCATCTGAATAATGTATGTAACACCATTGATCAATCTAAATACATAAATTAGATCGGCTATACTATTTTCAGATGCATCCAGAAGGGCCTTGTTAACTATGGTGCAGGTGGTCTCTTCTTGTCCAATTTTCTTCCAGAAATAAAGACCATGCAAGGATTGTTGAATAAACAGCCAATAAATAGTGCATTTGTATTCAAAATTTTAGGTCATGTAACCAAATATATGTAATTTGCCTATGAAAATTGAAAATAGGTGTATCATAGAAAAATGCATGAATTACACTTCAAATGGGGAACTCAGTTGTTGTGGAACTTATTACAAACATGTGGCATGCAATTGAACTCGTCATATCTCAAAGCACGGCCACATAATACTAACAAAATTCACCTAAACAATCAATTCAGTACAATTTAATGCCAGCTAAGAAGAAAGTGAATCAAGACGCAGATCAGAAAGTAACTGTGTGTGTGTGTGTGGACGTTCACTGAGAAGGGCGTACAACCTGATTTGAATCTTCTAAGAACTTTGCCTTCTGCAGATAAGGTTGAATTAGCCTCTGGTAAAAGTTCTGGCACTTGATTTACAGTTTGATCAATCGAAATTGTGAGATTTAATGAGAATTGAGGTCGAAGACCATAAAGAGAAAGGGAGAGTAAGCTTGCAGAAGACGTAGATCCATCTAATTTCAGGTTATATCAGAGTAGAAATAGATTTACAGCTGTGGAATCAGAAAATCTAGAGAGAGAGATAGAAGCTGGAGAGAGATAGAGAAGGGAGAGGCGTAAGAGAAAATCTGAAGAGAATGAAAGAAAGGGCGAAGGAGTTTCCAATGTCTGTCCAAGTCAAAAAGTGAATTAAATAAAATTAAAATCTCAAGTGTCCTAATAGGCCTACGATGTTGAGACGTTTTAGACCAAGCATCCCATTATCATATTATTGCAACGCTTTTTGAAAAGTGTTTTTATTATGTGTCGTAATAACCTATTTTTGTTGTAGTGTCTAATAGCCCTTGGTCCAAGCTTATTCCTTTTATGGTCTAGAACTCTATAGTATGTTAAACACCCCCACACTTTTAAGTATGAAAATGGTACCGTATGTTAGGGCCTGTGTATGGAACCAAGTAATCTTTCATGTTTGGATAACCAGCATCAACAACATAATACTTGTCTATAAAATAGAATCAGAACTCCAGGCATCTCATCTTCATTACGTAGATATTTTAAAAAATGTCCATCAAAAGATTATGGTTTTTGATACTACCCTTCTCTTAAGTGTGGGAACTTAAGTTCTAGTCTCCTAAGTGCATCTTCAAGTATCCTAATATCACGAGGTTCCTTCCCATCCGGCCCATGCAAATATGAAACACATGTTAAAATCAATTAGCAACTATTGTATTTTGGGTAAGAAACCCCTTTCTCCCAATATATTTAGCTTATTTGTCTTGTGGGAGTCTATTTGACATGTGCCATCAATGGCTTCAATGCAGTCCTAACATATAGATAACATTGAAATGCACCTTTATCAAAATCAAGAAAAAGTTAAAATCATATTTTAAAAATCATAAGCATTAAAAACAATTGAACTTACTTTGAAATAATGGCAGTATTACTCGATATGCATATGTACTCTGGAATCACGTCATCGTCGTTGGGATCAGGCTTAATTATATCCTCTGATAGCTTACGCATAACATGTAATACTGTGTGGAAATGTTTGTTGATCGTCTCACCAAAGTGTTGAAACTTATCTTGAGCCAGTTTCTTCCCAACCTCATGGACTAGAATGGACAATAAAATAACAACTTCTTCATGTATCATTATACCGCTGCTACCTTTTAAACTATAAAAGCCTTTAAGTCATCGCACAACTATAAAAAAAAACTTCTCAATGAAGGTGATAGCACATTCCCTTGAAGAATCTCAAGTATGAATTTTGTTCCTGTGCATTGTGAAGTTCAACATGATTTTTTTTTGAAAAACTTGTTTATAACATTTGGCATAATAGAAATAGTCGCATTTTTCAACAAACATGTATATATACCCAAAGAACTTTTGATGTAATCAGTAATATGGTCCCAGCTAATGTGTTGTAGTATGATACCAAGAACTCAAGAACACTGGAGCCTTTATGTGGCATGGGATATATCTGATGTTATTCTTACCTAAATTAGTGTATACTAGGTTGATACGCATTAGTCTGCATTAGCAAAGATAAGGATATATACCAAACTTCTGCTCTTGAAACTTTAATAATACTATGGTTCACCAAAAAAAGGAACTCTCGAGTACCAGAGACATCGTTAATGTAACACCCCAGATTTTTTTTACCAGGATACTTGTGTAAGTATGAATTAGAATGTATTGTGAATTTGAATTAAATGGTGGATCTAAGAACCAATTCAGAGTTTTGTTTCCGGAAAGTGGATTATACTTTTGAGATTAGATGACCCAATTTAAATATGGGCTTTAGTTTGGCCCATTTGTAAGATATGAGAATTTTGGGACATAATTGGTATTTCACAATTCTAAATGTTTTAGGAATATAATTATATTTCTAATAGTTTATGCAAAACATACATGCCCTAAGAGGACAACAAACTTCAGCAGAGCCTTTAAAAATTACCTAGGAAGAGATCTCTTGGGATTTTGTATAATGATTTAAGGTAAGAATTTATTTCGATTGTTGGATTGAGGTTCGTAGTAGGAACCCTACGAACTTTTATTATTGTTAGAACCCTAAATGGAACCTTTGGGTATTGTGATTTTTAGGGCTTTCGGTATAATTGGGTTGAGAAGATCAAAACTTTGAGTTAATTGTACAATTAGAGGTAAGGGTTTTCTCACGCATTTACCCCATCTGAATTCTGATTATCGATCTGTTCGTCAATTGATTTATTGTTTAAAGAGATTTATTGATTCTTTAGAACCCTAATTACATTCTTGATTGTTACGCTAAATGGTTCTTTGTACTTTTGATTTTTTGTTATAAATCCTTGTGGGAAATTCAAGAGTCTGTAACTTTTTTGTTCCTTGTCCAATTTTAATGTTCTTACACTTTTTGAAAACCCCTAGTGTAGTACACCTTTGTAGTTTTGGATTTTTTGAAATTGCAAGTGATCAATATTCAAGAATAGACCTGAAAATTTTATGCTTATATTTTTACCGATCCATGTCAGCCTACTTCGAGTTATTGTATCTTATTTGTTTTCCATTGGTTTTTAATGATCTTGGACATTCTGAAATCCTTAAAGAGTATTCTTCAACTCTGTAGTCTAAGATTTTATCAGAATCCTTTTGGTTCTTGATTGAAATTGAGTTTGAATGTTATTTGTCAGTGCAGACTTTTCAGTTTTTGACACTGTAAATCAGCCAAATTTGATTTGTTCTATCTCATTTATTTCTCATTTATTTTTAATGATTCTAGAAATTCTGGAAACCTTAACAAGTCCTATTTAACTTCTTACTTTTGTATTTTATCAGAATTCGTCTATTTTCTTATTGAAATTAAGTTTGAATGTTATTCGTTGGTGCAAAAGTTGCTGTTTAACACTGCAAATCAGCTTAATTTGACTTGCTTTATCTTATTCGTTTTTTATCAGTTTTTGATGATCTTAGATATTATGAAAATAGTAACGAGCCATCTTCAACTTTTAAGATTTGATTTTTTTTTGAATTTGTTGACTTCATTGTTAAAGTTAGCCTTGAATAAAACTATTCTGCATAGAATCGTGTGAATGAGAATGGCTTTATCAGCTTCAAACCCTTGGTGTTTATTAAGTTGATTTGATATATATATTTTTACAATATGGTGAGTCATGTCGTAGTGTATGTGACTTATCTATTTCTGATTTATCGACATTGATTGAAATGTGGGCTAGCTCAGCAGATGATCTAGAGATCGTGATCTTAATATCTAAACCATGTCTCACGTGTCAGTGATGGCACGGGTGACACATTTTTGAATGGCTCCCATGGTCTTTGTCTTTGTACTGATTGTTTGGATTTTGATATCTAATCTATTTAAAGACGTTGTCAAACTTATCTGAAGTTTTATTGAATTCATTGGAGTCCTTTAGAAATAGAAGATATCATTATCAGAACTTATGGAGACATTTTGAACTTAATTTTGTGTTGTTTGAAATACATCGAAACCTTTTGGCCCACTACAAATTTAGTTATATATGGTAATTCCTTACTTTGAGATTGTATTGTCCGCTCGTATGAAATATTTGATCTTATTGCTAATCCGAATTTGATATGAAAGTTAGTACATTGGTTTTGGTATTCGCCGTGCACCTTAGTATTATATTTTGTCAACTCAAAGTACTATTATCGATATAGCGTGCTTTGTACTCTGTGGTTGTGTGCATGTGATTATCTTTATTGGACTTGTGCTCACCCCTACTTTCAGGTTATCAGCTAATGTTTGGAGCTATGCAAAGGATTATAAAGTATGGCCAAGTAAGAAGCTTTCAAAGGAAGAACTTTCCTTTTTATATTTATTATCGAATAGATTGTAAGAGGCAACTAAGTAGCCTTTGTTATATTTTATTTTAGATTTTATTTTGGGGAGTAATTGAGGTCAATGTAACTCTTTTAAGCTGGTGTGACATTTATTTATGTTTCTTAGAGACTTATTCTTAGATGCTTTGGATATCCAATTGGGAGATTTTTGGACCTTTTGAGGTTTTTTTTTTTACTTTGTTTATTTGTCATTAAATATTTCAAAAAATTAGAGCGTTACAATTAGTATCAGAGTTTAGGTATGAGATTTGTATACTCTTAAGCCTTAGATGATCTGTGAAAGAGATCAGACTTTGGAAAGTTGGATTAGGTTTTGACAATTTATTTGATGTTTTAGCATAAGATTGAGATTTGAATTGAGTACTCAAGAGTACACCGCCTTTAAAATTTGAAGATTATAATCAGAGGGTGGTTGAAAGATAAGATTTTAATATTTTGGTGTCTTTGAGTAATTCTAGCAACTAGTAGTTATAGGCGGTTAATAATGTGATTGTGAGATACAAATGATGTGATAACTTGGAGACTTAAAACGTTAGTAGATGCATCATATATGTGTGTGTGGCATTAGATTAGAGAAATCTATACTTTTAGGTAATCTCATGGTTTTGATTTGGTGAACTTCATAGACATTGCATCTTACCTTTTTACCTAGCCCTTAGACATTGTGTTTGTGGTCTTGGTAGTAATCGAGTATGGATAGGAAGAATGACTTTGATGTTGTTTTCATTAATCACGTGTTTGTGATGTAAAGATATTGTGGGCGAAGAATATATACGACTCTATAATTTCATGTTAATGAGTTGATAAAGTATACTATATTTGAAAGGCTAATAGTGTGACTGGTCCATTGTTCGGAAAGTGTGCGAATAACTTAACAACTTTAATGCAAATAACTTAATAACTTTAGTTAGTAGTTAGTTTTAGTTATCGAAGAAGTGTCAAAATTAAAAGAGAATTGTTATGACTCCATTTTTGGCACTCTACAGGCGTAGATTTTGATCAGCAGGTGCTAGTATGAGGCTGGGGAGGTGAGAATGGAAGTTAGAGCTCAAGGTTTGGATCCTGTAAAGTACAAGGCATGTGATACTTACTCAGTCCTTGGTACACCTTAGGCTTGAAGCTAAGCGTGTTACTATTGGGAACATTGTGCAAAGCGCATGGTTTGATGTATTATCTGGGTATGGTGCAATGAAAGTGTGATGAATTTAATTTGAGTGCAATGATTTTATATGGTGAATTTTCTTTGCTAACTAAGCCATAAATATTTTGAGGTTGAAATTTCATTTAACGTAGGAGGAATGTAATGACTCATGTTGCAAGGCAAGAAACTATTCTAAGTACATGCATAAGCTTCGAGATATCATAAAGGTTGGGAGTTATCAAAATTTTAATGATTACAGTACGTTGATTCCGAGGACGGAAGTATCTTAAGTGGGGGGGAATATAGCATCTCAAATTTTTTTTTTATCATGATACTTGTGTAAGTACGAGTTAGAATGTATTGTATATTTGAACTAAATGGTGGATCTAAGAATCAATTTAGAGTTTTCTTTCTGGGAAAGTGGGTTTTACTTTGGAGATTAGATGACCCAATTTAAATCTGGGCTTTAGTTTGACCCATTTGTAAAATTAGAAAATTTTAGGACATAATTGGTATTTTGTAATTTTAAATGTTTTAGGAAAAAAAATATATTTCTTATTGGTTTCTGATAGTTTGTGCACAACATACATTCCCTAGGAGGACAACAAACTTCAGAAGAGCCTCATAGATTTCCTAGGAAGCTACCTCTTGGGATTTCGCACATTGATTTAAGGAAAGAATTTATTTCAATTGTTGGATTGAGGTATGTAGTAGGAACCCTATGAACTTTCATTATTGTCAGAACCCTAATCGGAACCTTTGGGTATATTGATTTTTAGGGCTTTCAGTATAATTGGATTGAGAGGATCAAAGCTTTGAGTTAATTGTACAATTTGGGTTTTCTCACGTATTTATCCCATTTGAATTTTGATTATCGATACGTTCGTCATTGATTTATTGTTTAAAGAGATCTATTGATTCTTTAGAACCCTAATTATATTCTTGATCGTTATACTAAATAGTTCTTTGTACTTTCGATTATTGACTTTAATTCGTGATTTTTTTTGTTGTAAATCTTTATAGTAAATTTAAGAGTTCGTAACTTTTTCGTTCCTTGTCCAAACTTTTTGAAAACCTCAAATAGTGTATTACAACTTTGTAGTTTTGAGTTTTTTGAAATTCGAAGTGATCAATATTAAAAAATAGACCTAAACAATTTTATGCTTCTATTTCTGCTAATTCAAGTCAGTTAATTTTGATTTATTGTATCTTATTTGTTTCTCATTGGTTTTTAATGATCTTGAACATTATGATATCCTTAAAGTGTATTCTTCAACTTGTAGTTTAAGATTTTATCAGAATCCTTTTGGTTCTTGATCAAAACTGAGTATGAATGTTACTTATCAGTACAGACTTTTCTATTTTTGAATCTATAAATCTGTTCGCTTCAATTTGTTCTATCTCTTTTATTTCTCATTGATTTTTAATGATTCTAGACATTCTAGAAACCTTAAACAGTCCTCTTAACTTCTTAGTTTTGTGTTTTATTCGAATCCGTCTATTTTATGTGAAATTCAATTTGAAATTTACTTGTAAGTGCAAAAGTTGATGTTTGACAATGCAAATTAGCTTACTTTGACTTCCTCTATCTTATTCATTTCTTATCAGTTTTTGATGATCTTAGACATTTGAAAACAGTAACAAGTTCTCTTCAACTTTTAAGCTTTGATATTTCTTAGAATTTATTGTTGAAGTTAGCCATTGAATAAAACTCTTCTTAGTAGAATTGTGTGAACGAGAATGACTTTGTCTTTATTAAGTTTGGTGAGCCATGTCGTAGTGTATGTGACTTATCTGTTTCTGACTTACCCACGCGGATTGAAACGTGAGTTAGCTCAGCCGATGAGTTAGAGATCACGATTTTAATTTCTGAACCTTGTCTCACGTGTCGGTGATTGCACGTGTGACACATTTCTGAATAGCTCCTGTGGTCTTCGTTTTTGTGCTAGTTGGACATTTGGATTTTGATATGATATATTTGAAGACATTTTGGAACTTTTCTGAAGTATTATTGAATTCAGTGGAGCCTTTTGAAATACTCCCTCCGGCCTCGAAAATTCGATCAGTTTGACATTGCACGCATATTATGAATTTAGGCTATATATTGTATGTTTCCCTATTTTATGCTTCAGAGAGAGGGGAAGAAAGTGGGTCAGGAGATAGAAAATTGGTTGGTAGAGTGGTAAATGTGGAGAGAGAAATAGAATAAAAAAGTGTAAAGTGGTGGGTCAGGAAAGAGAAAATGAGTTGGTAGAGAGTTAAATGTGGAGAAAAAATAGAATAAAAAGTATAAATAAGATAAATATATAAAAATACATATGGAATCTTTTTTAATTTAGACGTGATTAATTTTTGTAGGACGGCCCAAAAGGAAAATATGATCAATTTATGAGCGATGGAGGGATTATAAGATATCGTTATTAGAACTTGTAGAAACGTTTCGAACTTAATTTTGTATTGTTTTAAACACATCGAAACCTTTTGATTCACTGCAAATTTAGTTACATATGATGATTTATTACTTTGAGATTGTATTGTCAGTTGGTACGAGCTATTTTATCTTGTTGCTAACATGAGTTTTGAATTGAAAGTTTACTTTGTGCATTAGTTTTGGTATTCGTCATGCACCTTGGTATCGTATTTTATCGACTCAAAGTACTATTATTGATATAGCATGCTTTGTACTCTATGGGTGGGTGTGTGCAATTATCTTTACTGGACTTTGTGCTCAGCCCCCTTCAGCCAGTGTAGGAAGCTGTGTAAAGAATTATAAGGCATGGGTATGTAAGAAGCTATTTTTGGGAAGGATTTTCCTTTTATATCTATTGTCCAATAGATTGTAAAAGGCAACCAAGTAGCCTTTGTCATATTTTTCTTTAAATTTTATTTTGAAACTCCGTGTAGGAGTAATTGAGGTCAATATAACAGTTTTAAGCGGGTGTGACATTTATTTATGTTTCTTGAAGACTTATTTTTAAATGCTCTGAATACCCAATTGGGAGATTTTTGGATGTTTTGAGATTTTTTTGACTTTGTTTATTTGTCATTAAACGTTTCGAAAAATTAGGGCGTTATAGTTCAGCTCAAAAAGGAAAAATCATCTCGACAAAAGTCACTAGAGTAATGCTCCTGGTAATCTGCACTCTTATGTTCTCACAGTCATCAAATTTGACTCAAAAGTACTACTTATATGATTTATATTATTGATGAAGAATATATTTTCTTATCCTAGAAAAGCTCTCTCTTTGCAGGATAAATTGATTGGTGGAAGGGACAAAAGCACAAACACCTTGCTATGGATAATGACAGAATTGATGAAGAACCCTACACTGATGAGGAAAGCGCAAGAGGAAGTTAGAAAGTTGATTGGAAATAAAGGTAAGGTAAATAAGGATGATCTTAGAAACCTTCTTTATCTCAGGGCAGTCGTAAGGGAGTGAAATGATATTTCACCATGTTCCTCTTCTAGTGCCACGAGAAACAATTGAAAGATATGTTGTTGAAGGGTTTGAAATTAAAACGAAAACCTTAGTAACATGAACGCATGGGCCATTGGAAGGGATCCCGAATGTTGGAAAAACCCAGAGGAGTTCTTACCTGAGAAATTCTTGAATAGTACTAATGATTTCAAAGGGACATGACTTCAAACTGATTCCTTTTGGGGGAAGGCGAGAAGAGGCTGGCCCGGAATCTCCATGGGACTTGCAATAGTGGAACTTGCCCTTTCAAATCAACTCTATTTTTGTAACTGGATACTGCCTCTGGGGATAAAAAGGGAAGTCGTTGATACCGCTTTTAAGCAGGGGATAACAGTGCACGAGAAGATTGTCATTTTCCTTCTTGCTACATCTTATAATTGGAACTTAAATGACTAAGACATTTACCATTGAATTGAATGCAACATTTTCGATGTGTTATGGTCTAAGTTTGCATTTGTACATCTTTTTACTTAAAGCTTTGAACTGGATCTTGAGTCAAGATATTTCACTTTGTACCAGTAATCTTAACAAGCTTCAAATCAAAGTATTGGGTGATAAGTCATAACAAGTTTATTGTGGCTCATGGATGCCAAATAGGTAGTGCAATACTCAAGTTGAAGAGTGAGTGCATTCCACAATAGGTCCACACAAAGGAGAAAAACCACTTATTTTCCTCTTAATATTGATGTGAAATTGTACAAGCAAGAATATGTTTATATTCATTGTTCAAGAAGTTGTTCGAGACTTCAAGTATGCAAAGTTCCAAGATTGTCTCACTATCTTATGTTCTCATGCTATCATTAGAACTGTTCTTCATTTTGAGCTACAAAATCTTATGGGGTAGTGAGTCTTAAATCATCTGATGTGGAAGTATGAACTTTAATACATGGTCGTAATAAAGTGTTCGACGTTGAATTGGTTTAGTGAAAATACACGAGTCGGTTCTCAAATTAGATGAAAGTTTGTAGGCTTATCATTAGTCATGTGGTGGTGGTGGTGGTGGTGGTGTGAGGGGTTGGGGGGGGCATCAGTCCAGAAAGGCCACAATCCATATTTTTTTGACTCAATGGCTATGTTTTGGGGCACTACATTATTTAGTTAAAAAAATGATAGAATAATGGCGGATAAGCCAGGATAACATATCATGTCGGATAAAGCTGCATAAGCTACAAATCCTATCTTACATTTTGACCAATCCAGATTAGCGATCGGATAAAATTATGTTACACCCTTCACCACCAAAAACAAGCACCATTTGACCATCCTAAATCCACCACCACACGATTAAAGGGCTCAATTACACTGGGCGCCCCTAAGTTTTTTCGCGGTAGTGTATTGCACTTCAAAGTTCATTTTAACTATCTCGCATCACAAACTTACATAAGTATGACAATGATCAGCCTTCGACCATATTTTGACCAAATTCCACGCAAAAATTTTGACATGGCTGAAATCAGGCAGGCATTTTTAAAATATCAGGTAAAAAATGGGGATCTAGGATTGAGTGTGATCAAAATTAAGGAAGAAGGGATCTAGGCTTCGTGCATGTAGAAATTGATGGTTGTGGTGAGATCTAGGGAAAAAAAATCAAAAACTATGATGGGATCTAAGGCCAAAACCGAAGGTGGCGGCAGTCTTCAGAAAGGATATGGTAGCGACAGTTGAGAAAAGAGTTGGTGGTGATTTGGTGATTGGTAGAATAGGTGGTGGGCATGGTGATTAATGAAGGTGGGAGTGGGCTGCATATCGGTGGTGGTGGTGTTGGTGAAGATGGTAGGTGGAAGATAAAAATGAAGATGGATATAACACACACACACACACACACAAACACACACAAAGAGAGACCCAAGGAGGGGGGTGATTTGTCGAAATGTCCCTCAAATTTGAGTTAAATTACCACTCCGACGAGTTCATTGGCTTGAAAGTGGTCACGGGGTGTTTCCTGCCACTCTTATGCAATTCTATGGTGCAAGATAGCTAAAATGAAGTTTGGAGTGCCGAACACCAATCTGAATAAATTTAGGGGTGTCTGGTGCAATTGACCGCCATCAAAGCCATAAACACACCACCGTATCAGGATGTCCATCACCAACACCATCAACAGGCCACCATATCAGTGTGCCCACTACCTCTATTACAACCACCACCATTAGCCACCAACATCCATCACCCACCACCAATCACCCCATCCTCCATCCCTTATGTCAGTTCATTTGTATTTCATTGGCAATACAATTAGGCTGCGCCTTAGACTTTGAACCTGTCGATGAGAAAGGTAGTGACCTAATCTTCAAACAACACTGCTGAATCGCACTTAGAATCTTCATCATGGAAGATGGGCTTTGACTTTTCTGATAAAAAACCACAAGAGGTGTATCCAGATGGCCATTGTAGGTGCTCTGCCAGTAGTGGTGATGGTGCTCTGCTCGTTGTGGTGGTGGTTGCTGCTTGGTGACGATCGACGAAGAAGGACGGTGGTCATGGATGCTGCATTGGTGGCCCTTCTTGGGGGCAGTGGGAGGTGCAGTGCTCTCTTTGTCCTTTGGCCGTTGGTTTTTTTATCCTTAGGTGGTTGGGACACCACCCACCCATGGTTCAGAATTATCCCATTCTAGTGAAATAGAAGCAACCTTACAGAAAAATTATCCACCTCTTAAGTGCGTGGCCAAACCTTGGATAGAATTATTTTTATCCTATCTAAAAATGTTGTTTGGCACACCAAACATAGCGAATGAGTATTTTGCATAATTTGAATACTATGCAGTCTAGCTTGAACATTTTGGGACTGGGTAATAAGTTAGAGAGTTGTCGAGAAAAAGCAAAGACTTGTAAAGAAAGCTCTTGTTTAAACTAAAAGGAATCCTGAATGTCAAGAAACTTTTGAGAATTACAGTATTTATCATTCACCATGATATATGCTTAGATACTAATGTAATTTTCAAAGGGTAAAAACTGGAGCTAACCCCTAAAGAAAATACTAATATTAAAAAATGTTATATCATATAATCAATATTAAACAATTTGCAAAAATCAATTAACCAGATTTAATTTTATGGTAAAAAGAAACAAACTTGATTGTTGCTTTACAGTCACCAAATTAGCAAGATTTTGAAAACTACAGGCTAATTAGCAAGACATTCCCTTTGTTCCATTGAACTTTTTTTTTAAATCTAACTCTTTACTAGTTTCTAGATATATTTAGTACATATAAACATTATATAGTAAAATCTATCATAAAAATTTATGAAAAGTCAAAGCGGAAAATAAGTGACAAAGCACACAAGAAAGGGCCCGCAGAAAAGATCAAACCAGGCCACAAAATGACAATGTACATGATCTTTACATGGACTACCAATGAAAGGAAGGTAATAAGAATTGAGTGTACAAAGACTCCTATTTTACGTGACCACAACTTATCGGTCACTTCAATGAATTTGGGCTTTGCTTGGTCCGTGGATCCTCTAATGAAAAAGCTTCAGTCTCCACAATGATAGACCATGCCCACCTTGTTGGAGAAATATCAGTTTCATGGGCCAGCTCCTTTGATGGAGCTTGTTGGTACAGGTACACTGGATTCCAGTGATATTGTAACATCCCGGAATTTTTCGGAACGTTAGACAATCGATCGATCGATAACACTAAGACAATAATATCCTCTACCTCAAAATACCACAACTGTCAGAGCAACTAAACCATAAAATTTAAATCTTAGTAGACCATTAGAAGTATCAAACTAGGTCTTAAAAATTTAAACAATAATGTTTACCCACGCAGGGGTTCTAATGATGAATACCAAAATCTAATTTCTTCGCTTTCGCTTCCTCGGCTCTAATCCCTATTCAGGTAACCTACTGCTGGCGGTCACCTGCGGAAAGGAAGTTAAAGGAGAGTGAGCTTTCGAGAGCTCAGTAAGGTCGATCAAAGATTTAAAAAAAAAAACAGTAAAACGATTCGGACAAGTTTCATATTTAATCCAAATAACAACTTTTAAGACAGAGAAACAGAACGATTCAAATGATTTTCAATATACAATCAATGATAATTTCAAGACGGTTTTCAAAGAAAACCACATCATTTCAATATAAGCGTAAGGGTGAGCATCAACTCAATCCCATAAATAAATATGATTTCAAAACACTTAAAGTATAATAAAGCATGAATGGATAATATTCAAAACATTTCATGTGAAATAAAACATAAACAGGAACATTGAACATGAGCAGTACAGAAGCAAAGCCACCCCGACAGTGCTCGATCGCTTTACATATGCACATGTACACTGACTAGTCCATCTAGGTACTAGTTAAACCCATCCAACAGACCATCCTTATAACGCCAACAATACAGACCATCCTTATGGCTCCCAAGTTACTAACTCATGTCAACATTGAGAAGCAATAAATGCATTTGATAATATTCAAGGAATTTAAACACAATTCAAAACGTTTTACAATGATTGAATTTATTAAACAGATGAGAGTACCGAATTCCAAACGATCGCTATCAGGCTCAAATTAGGGTTTCATGGACAGTTTCAAAACAAACGCTTTTTATTTCAAACATAGAAATCAACAATCAATATATTTTGTAAAACTGTTATTACAAACATTTGAAACAGAATAACGAAATGGGGTTTGGAGAGAAATCCTTACCTCGGTCCAAGCTAAGCGATGCTACCAATCCTCGATCAATATTTTCTGAATAACTTATATTGGCAATCCACTTGTTAGAACATAATCTATACTAATACACTATAAACCTAGTATCAACTACCCAGACGACGCTCACTTCTAATCCCGAAATCGCGCAACTCAAACGGTTCCCGCACACGGCTAACCTAACCGAAATCCTCGTACGTTTCTTAATGTGTACCGACACTCTAAGATTAATAATTATTTATTCTAAAACACTTTTATAGGTTAAAACGTTATTAAAAGTCCAATATGAATTTTCTGAATTTTTGAATATTTTCAAATTTAAAATAATTTCCTTAAATGCAATAAAAATCCATAAATTGCCAAAATTACTTCCAACTGAAAAATAAGTCCCATAATTTTTATACAAACTTTAAAAAATATATAAAAATTATAGAAATTAAAATCAGAATTTAAAAGGCACTAAAACTATTTCTTTATTTGTTCATTTTGCTAAATTCAATGCGATACTGAAAATGATAACAAATCGACTCCAAAAATCATCAAATTTTTACTGAGTCTTTATTATACTACTATATAAACACTACTCTAATTTTTCCCAGAACATTTTCAGGGTTTAAAGGTTCCTAAGGGATTTTCCAAATCTGAAATTATAGAAAACACTAAAAATTCATACAATCTCAGAAAATTATAAAAATTTTCCAGAAATTCTAATTTAGCTTGTATTATTATACCTTAAAATTTTAAGCGTTAACAATTACTGTACGCTATCCTTTGCACGCATTTCGCTCAACGCTAAACCGTTACCCATTATTTCACAATTGCACTCAAAACAACACTAAGCTACTCGGCATATTCACACGTCACAATTGCAACTCACACTCTGATATTCATGCACTCACATATGCTTGCATCACCTCCCCTCCATTGTCTTCCCTTTTATTTCTCCAACACCCACATGCCCGCTCAACATCACTCACATACAGAATATATATACACACACACACTGCACACATACATGTGAACACACACACACACACACACACACACACACACACACACACACACACACACACACACACACTCTCCTGTAAAACCTCACTCAGTTTCCCTCGTCTCATTGCATACAACATACATGCATACATTAGACACATCCTTCACCCATTTACTCATCATTCAAACAACCCAAAACCTACTATACATATGAAACTATGAGCACGCACACAACTCACATATTTCTCAACCCACTGCCTTGAGACATAGCTGCTCCAATCTTCCTTATCCAGGGCTTAACCCACATGCACAGCCACATATAATCACCCATGAAATACTCACACACACAGCACTACAGCCCACACATAGCAGCAATACATACACTCTATCATATGGCTGCATAGCAGCTCACACACACATGCATCACACACACTAACACAAGCACACAACTCACACACACCTAGCTGTCTCTTGGCAAACCCTGCCACTCATATCTTTACACACAATTGCACACACGAACACATGCACACACAGTTGTCTTCAAGACAGCCTTTCCCAAGCACACATATTCACACATTTGTGCACACAACACACGCACTCAGCACACACATGCACTCGGCTGCCTCTTGGCAGCTTCACTATAGCCAAAGCTATTTCTTGACAGCTTTTAACACACGCATGAACACACAACACACACCCAAGCACACAAATCTCACACACATACGCACATAGCTGCGTAGTAGCTTCACTCACACACACACACACACACACACACACACACACACATAAATAGACTCGAATGCACCACGCAGCACACATAAACGCGCACACACACATGGCCGCAGACCTGCACAACACTTACACCAAGCTGCCTCTCTCTCTCAACACATGAAGTCACAAAATCAACAACACTAACCAGGGACAGCCGTGGCCATCACCCACAGGCTTCACGGCAACTCTTCCACAGCAGCAATGGCTTGGCATAGCCCACAATAGTCACAGCAAATCTGGGTTTCCTTCCCTATCGCAGTCACCATCTTCACAAATCTGTTTTGCTTCACTCATCATGGCCATGAACACACAACACTTTACAGATTAACCCAAAACCTATATACTTCTCTCTCTCTTTGATGAACTCAAACTTGCTTGAACCCAGCCATGTGCAGCCGTGCAAACACAGCCATGGCAGCCCCTCCATGGCTGTCCTCACCCTTTCTTCCTTACCACTCTTAGACCCACATATATACTTGCGCTCATTATACTCTTACGCACAGGCTATACGCACACGCGCACAAAGGCAAAAACTCACACACAGTTTATAGCGCACACACAAAAACACACTGAAAACCCGCATGGCCATGGTAGCCTCCAAACCAATTCAGGGCAGTCATCACCCTTACCTAACAACCAACCCCTTTTTCCTTCTACTTTCCTCCTTCCTCTGTACCCCTCACGCACTTAACACGCACCTTTCACTTGCGCACACCCACACAAGCGCACACACACACACACACCGCAGCAGCCCCCACCCGATCACAAACCTCTCACGGCAACTGTTTCTCCACTGCCCTAAAACTCACAAGGTTCTCACGGCATAACCCCAAACACACACACACACACACACAAACACACACACACACACACACACACACACACACACTTTTGCACGGCATGTACAACCCGCGGCAACCCCCTTACAGTTTCATAAACTTTCAATAAATCTGAAGAAAATTTAGCTAGAAAACTCACCGAAAAGTTTTGCCGGAGCATCCCTCCGTCCGTTCCTCTCTTAACCATGTCTCAGAAATTTGGAATAAAAATTTAGGGCCGGCTGTCTCCCTAAAAAATGGGTATAAATAGAAAACCCTAAAAGATAAACTACAAACAAAAACTTCCTTGAAGTTTCCTTAATCATTTTAAATTTCACCCGCGACTTACTATTATTACAAACAGGTCCAAAATAAATAACTTGCTATCACTTATGTGCTTGAAAATTTTAATATGTTTGATACGCTACTCCGCTTCCTTATTGGTTGCTAAAAGTCGCTAAAAAAATATCAACGTTAAGTAAGAATATTGTCGCTAAAAGTTTACCCATAAAAAGTTCGGTCACGCTAATTACTAAACATTTAATTCGCCGTTAAAAGTTGTTAGAAAAATATCGGTGCTAAGAAAAAAAAATATTTGCTGCTAATAATTTTAAATACCTTCGAAAAATTTATCGGGGTGTTACATATCCCACATCGGATGTGGAGTAGTATGAGATGACTCTTATAAGACCTTGCCAAGGAACTCATAAGTACCTACTTGGCTAGCCCTTTTGAGGGAGGCATTGTCCTGTGGTGGGGCCGTGGACCGGGTCGTTACAGATGGTATCAGAGCCGACTCTCGAAAGCTCGGACTGGGCTATCCAGTAGAGTTGCCGATGGTTGGGGAAACGAATGCAAGCCTGGGGTATATCCCACATTAAGAGGATGGTTGGGGCAACGACGGGTGAGCCCGGTATATCCCACATTAGCTGGAGAGGAAGATTCTGGACTATGTGTGATTGAGCCTTAGCGAGGACGCTAAGGTATAAGGAGGGGAGATTGTAATATCCCACATCGGATGTGGAGTAGTATGAGATGACCCTTATAAGACCTTGCCAAGGAACTCATAAGTACCTACTTGGCTAGCCCTTTTGAGGGAGGCATTGCCCTGTGATGGGGCCGTGGACCGGGTCGTTACAGATATTACGGCAAAGTTGAGTTATAAGTATCGTACAGGATTGTACCAATTTTTCTAGTAACATAGTATGTATCGATATTGGTACCGTCTTGTATTTTTTTTTTTTTATCAATTTTATATGTATACAAAAGTGGAGGCAATCCTTATCTACCAGTTGAGAAAACCTTATTTCTCAAACTATCAACTAGTCGTCCACGTGTTATCATGGACTGCCCAGATTCCTTTTTTTTAAGTGCAACTTTCTTAACCACTCTCTTAGTAGCGATTAACTTTTTTTCCACAAATGCCCTTTAATTCTCTCTCCCCCCTACATCTCCCTCCCGGCACTGCTCAATTTCATTCTCACTTTATCAGAGCTTCTCTCTATCTAGCAGAGCCGTGAGATGCCGATGGAAGACGCAGACTGACGAAGCAGAGTAAGTCATCAAGCCAGCACCGACTGACAACATCGTCAGAGGGACAACGCCGACGAAGATGCAAACTGATAAAGCTAAATAGATACGCAAGCTGTTGCCGTTGCCTCCCCATGCCGTCGTCACTCTCTCATCCCTCCGTCGCCACTGCCTCATCCATTTGTCTAGATTCGCAAAGATCCATGTCCTCCTTTTTGGAATCAGAATTGGGATTGAGACTGTGGGTTCAGAAACACTAGATATTCTTCCAGATCCACCATTAATTATCCATTTTCTTGGAATTGAGAATTGAGATTATCTATTTTTTATTAATTTTTTTTCACCTTTTTCAGTTTCAAAGTCGATGAACCAAATTTCCTGAAGTTTTATTCGAAAGGTTTTGCCCATTCTGTGGATTTGCTATGTTATTGTTTGTTTGGTTGTTTAGGGGTTTTTGTGTGGTAAGGAATTGGTGTAATAAGTTTGTGGGTTTTTCAAAAATGAATTAGTGTCAGTGACAGTATTTTTCCGATTTCATTTGGTCAGATTTGCAAGAGAATGAAAGTGGCTGGTATATGAAGAGCTTGCAAGATATTGATCAAAAGTTGGTCAACAGGAAGGTGAGGTACTGACAAAATGGAAGTAGATTTGAGGGGGGGGGGGGGGGACAGCAAAATAAAAATGAAAGTGGAGGAGGGCATTTGTGAAATAAAAAAGCTAACCGCTCTCTTTGTAGCAGGTAAGCGAGTTGCACTTTAAAAAAAAAGGAATCTAGGCCATCCACGATAACACGTGGATGACCGGATGATAGTTAGAGAAATAAGGTTTTCTTCAACAGTAGATAAGGATCAACACCCTACAAAAGAGAGAACAAAAATATAAACACACACATACGCTTGCGCGTGAGCGCGTGCGGGCGTGCGCGCGCGCGCACACACACACACATATATATATACATATATGTATATATATATATGGGAGCTGATCCATTGATAGCGCTAGCAAAATATGAGAAGTTGCTAGCGCGATCTGGCCGTCCACGCGTGATCTGTGGACGGTCCAGATCTTTTTTTTACGTTTTTTTAAAGTTCGTCCGCTACATTATGTAGCGGACGATTTTTTGACAAAAATACCTTCCAACCTTATTCGCTACATTATGTAGCGGACAGAGACCATACTTTTTTTTTTTTTTGACTTTTTCTCTCTCCTTCTCTGACCACTTTTTCTGACTCTTTCTCTCTTTCTTTTTCTGACTCTTTCTGACTCTTGCTGGGAGATCGTCATATGCAGAGAAGCAACACGATGACCCAACTGCTCTCTTCCTGGTAAATTGATCTTCTTGGTAAATTGATAACCAGCCTTGCTAACAAAATCTCCTTTACAATAATAAGAATGTGCCGGCAAGGGAGCAAACCCAACAGCTCACTTCCTGGCCGAGCCCTCCTCAGAATCAGAAGCCTTCTTCAATGGGGCTTGAAAAAAACTAAAATACATATTACAAGAGAGTTGATTTTCATCTCATTTAAAAAGCTTTGGGAGGAAAGAAGTAAAGGTGATAGAAAAGACATCTTGTTCGCTGTAGCGGACAAATACAAAATGAAGACATCTTGTCCGCTACATAATGTAGCGGACAAGATGTCTTTATTCTGTACTCGTCCGCTACATAATGTAGCGGATAAGATGTCTTCATTTTGTATTTGTCTGCTATAGCGAACAAGATGTCTTTATTCTGTATTATGTCATAAATATGTATGTCAGAGAGAATGCGATCTGGAATACCATTAGCGCCAGCCCCTCTTTATCTCCCTCTTCCTCATCTCATCTCATCTCATCTCTCTCTCTCTCTCTCTCTCGTCGGCCCGCATAAGGCAAAATCACAGATTTGGTTTGATCACAGATTTGGGTCAGATCTGGTTTGATCACAGATTTGAGTTTGGTTTCGGTGGCATGATCACAGACACACACACACACACACACACACACACACACACACACACACACACACACATATATATATATATATATATATATATATATATATATATATATATATATATAGGAGCTGATCCATTGTTAGCGCTAGCAACTTAACCAAAGTTGCTAGCGCGATCTGGATGTCCACGGGCAAGAATGGACGGCCAGATCGCGCGCCACAACAGCAATTTTTTTCACCATCCGCAACATAATGTAGTGGACGGTAAATTATCGTCCGCTACATTATGTTGCGGACGGCCAAATCGCGCTAGCAACCTGCTAGCGCTAGCAATGGATCACGATCCCATATATATATATATATATATATATATATATGGGTCGTGATCTACTGCCCGCGCAGGCAATTTATTTTACTTGCCAACGCGATCTGGCCGTCTATCTGTGATTTATAGACTGTCCAGATTAAATCTTCTCCCTCAATAGTGTTAGATAACCCTAGTACTTTAACGTATTTGCAATCTAACCCAAAACTTTAGAAAAATATTATTTTATGCACCCTAATACTTTGTCACATACAATATAAATTATAAAATTATTTCAAGATATAATGCTAGTTACAGAGATACTGTTCTTGGTCCTTGAATGAACGCCCGCCATGCTTCTCCTGTTGCTTTTCGATATCCAAACTTTTCGCCAAATGGACACACAGCTCGATGCCTTATGTTCCTCAGAATTGGCTAATGGCTATTATCAAACACTCTCAAGCTTCCAGGATACTGGTTTGAAAAGAGCAATAAAAACATTGTACTAAAATCAATACTTCTTTTATTTGTACTAGAAAAGAAATATTACATAGGAGCAATCGAAAGAATGGTTCTTTCTATTGTTGCACACACTAATTCTTAGCACACTTCACACTCTTACACACTTCACACTCTCTCAAACTTCCTCTGCCTTCTAACTCTTACTTTGACCCTTTTTTATAGATGAAAGGATCAGGCACATAGGATTCTTCAATAGTGAAAATCCTTTATTTTTTGTAGGGTCTTTTTCTTTTATTGTGGCAGACATCTTTATTCTCTTTCACACTTGGCTTTATCATTTTTCGCTGGCCATTATGTCCATTTCAATCATGGCTATCCTGTGGTCCCGCACCTTCTTGAACAGCTCAAAAGTTTGGCTAGGCAGATCAAATTCTTCTTTTTCTTGCCTATTGAACTGTTCATGTAGTTTGATTACCTGATCTTAACCCAGTTTGGAAGGTTCTATGGATGCTCTACACCACTTTAGGATTACTACCCTTCGTCCATCACAAAAGCACACTTCTATAGGATTGGCTACCATGGTTTCAATGATTGCATGAACACAACTGATTCTTTCGATATTGTCTTTCTCTGGATTATACGTGTTCCATAGCTCATCCTTGGGCAATCGGTAGAAATTCATTAACTTTTTATTAGCGAATCGATAAATGAACCAAAATTGGTATGGTTGGTAGAATTTGATTTCGCTTCTTTCTGCTAGTGTTGACAGTATTTGGACTGTGATAATCTGTCGATTGATTCCCATAACTCCAAGAGCATATCAAACTATAGCTGGGAGACTATTGATGAGTTGATAATGATCTCGATTTATTTTAAATGTGTCTACGAGTCCATGTTCAATCCATTTAAGATCAACCTTGTCTGATGGTAATGTGAGTCTTGGCCATCCCAATTCAAGAACCCCTTCATTTTTGGTTTGTGAAGGATCTCTTCATGTTCATTCTCCTTCCTGACTAGTTCTTTTATTTTTATAGTGATATCAGCTGGGAGCAATGATTCTAGTTCTTCTAGCAATCAAATTCTTTCTTCCTTTTCTTGTAGGACTATCATTCCTTCTTCCTCGTTTATATTAAGCCTTTCTTCTAAGTGCTTAACATAATCAGTTAATTGACTGAGGGTTCTTCGTAACTCTTTTTGGTAATTTTTCCTCAGATAATGCCAGACATTTTCAATGAGTTTTTTACTCTCTTCACATAACCCTGATAAAACCTTTTTTTTTTTTAATTCTCATTGGTTTGTGTTATGGTAGCATTTTGCTTTGACAATTTTTCATCTTTGTCAGTTGCCACTTTTCTTTTTTAGATCCTTGTTGTTAGGATAGTAATTTTTTTATTTTCTTGTCCACTTGTTTAGTGCACCTTGTTGTCGAGGTTTCAGCCATACTCTCTTTATTTCCAAACTTATGCATTGGTTTTGAATGTTTAGTTTTGTATCGTCCTGTTTTAGAGCTTTTCGGGTTGATAGTTCCAACCAGATTAGTCATAGACTATAGAGCTTTAAACACAGCAACAGTCAAATATGGCTATAAAATTCCAAACAAAGATATGCTGATAAACAAAATTCAGCTAGCCAACTTTTTCTCGAAGTTTGATTTAAAAGTGAATATTGGCAAATTAAAATGGAAGAATCATTAGTTTGGCTAACTGCCTTTAGCGCACTACAAGGGCATTATGATTGGACGGTGTTACCATTCGGATTGAAAAATGCTCCGACTTTATTCCAAAGAAGGATGGATAATATTTTTAGAAAACACAGAGATTACTGTGTGGTGTACATAGATGATATATTAGTATTCTCAAAAACCAGAGAAGAACATAGAAATCATCTAAAAAAGATAGCACAAGAATTCATTGACCATTAGTACTATCACAAAAGAAATGTGAATGGGAACAAACCACCATCAACTTTCTAGGATTAAGAATAAAAGACAGTAGAAAAATTGTCCTTCAAGATCACATAACTGAAAAAATAAAGCTATTTTCAGAACAAATCAATGATGTAAAACAACTTCAAAGGTTTATTGGGTTGTTAAATTACCCGAGGAAATTCATCCCTCGTTTTACAAACCTAACAGAAACTTTAAGTAAAAAACTTAGAAAAGGAAAATGGATAGTGGAAGATGAAGAGACCCAAAATGTTCTATGGATAAAAGGTCAGGCAAAAACCCTACCAAAATTAAGCTTGTCTAAACAATGAGATGAGTTAGTTCTAGAAACTGACGCTTCTGAAAATTGTTGGGGTGCAGTATTAAAAGCAATACCCCCTGATCAAGCTGAAGAACAATTCTGTGGATACTGGAGTGGATCCTTTAAGGATGCAGAAACTCGGTATCACATAAACGAAAAAGAGTTTTTAGCTTTAAAACGTGGCATAAAATATTTGTACATATTTCTAGTTTCAGAACACTTTCTTATCAGAACAGATAATAGGTGTTTTAAAGCTTGCCTTAAAAGAGACATAAGAGATTTTAGTCAAACAAGATTTTATCGATGGTAACAATAGTTCAGTTATTATACTTTTGATATAGAATACATCTCATCAGCCAAAAATGCACTTGCAAATAGCCTAACCAGGAAATTATATTTTATGATGCAGGGAGTTATTGTTACCCTAAAAAAGACTACTCAAAAGGCCTTAAAAGAAATGTATGAAGCAGGAAATCCCGAAGTTGGTCTACTGGGAAATCCATCAGGAAAATTCGACTACTACGTCATTTATCCTAAAAGAAAGATAACAGTTCTTTATCACTCACAAATCCTCCCCCAGTAGCGGAAGAGGATTTTTCCTCTATCCTGTTCTGCATGATTTTTTACCATGAAAGCTGGACTTGAATGAGGACTCTCACCGGGTCTTATTAACCATTGTTTTAGTATTTCAGGAATCTGCCGTTCAAATTCCTGAACCATCTCAAGACTTTGTTACATTGATTTTATGTTAACCACGTAATCTTTATCCTTGGAGATCAATATTGCCCAAGATTTATCCTTTTCCCATAATTTTAGCGGGTCATCACTAAATTTATTTTCTAACATTTTTTTTATACTATCAAGACTAGGGATTTCTTTTCCTTGTTTGTATTGATAATGTTGGTTTATTTCTTTAACCCAACTGTTATTTTCTTTGATTACTTTTCCTTTAAGTAATTCTTCCTTGGTTACTTCTTCTTCAGGTAACTTTTTTCATGAGTCTTTTTTGTTTTCTTCACCACGTTGGGCTGCGTAGAGAGACTCACTCTTGATGTATTTTTGGATTTCTCCTAGTTTTTTGGACGAAACCTAAATTTATATTTTTGAGTAACATATTTTAATAACAAAATTTTTTGACGTTGTATTTCAGTAAGAAACTCTTCTTGAAAAAATGGTCGATTTTCAGCTAGTTTGATGAATGAGGAAAGCATTTCCTATTAGAAAATCTCCGTCTAATTCATTGAATTGGATTACTTGCTCTATAATGAACCATTTTCCATTTATTCTGACAGGAATATCATATGCTTCATATTCTAATTCAAACTAATCGTCATTTACTATTCACATGTTCATGAGTTGATATATTTTTCAAAGGGTAAAACTCCTGTTCGTGCTAGGCAATAGGATGCTCTAGTATCTACTAAAGCGTCTATTTTAAAAGGGTGATAACCCTGGAAGTCAAAACTTAATTCTATATAAGAATTGTTTGGACTTACCGCCATCCGTTTATTATTCATTTTTTCGGACCTTCTTTTACTTTTGATAATACTTATAATGTCTTGAATACCCTTTTCAAGCTCATCTCCTGTCAAGCCTTTTTCTTTAAACTTCTTCTTGACATTGTCATTTACTGATGTTGTGGTCATTACATGTATAGTTTCTACACGTGATGACATGCTTTGTCTGAGATGCATATTTTCCCTAAGAAGGGGCGTTCCATTCTCTAATAGGATGGTTGTTAGCATTTCAGTTGTAAGCTCCTTACAAGGAGATGATGAGAGAGGAAAGAGGATAAGAATTGAAATCTATGAAAAATTCCTTCTCCATTCTTCTTCTATTTTCGTCTTTGAAGTTTTCTCTCTGATTTTTCTGGACTATTTCTTCCTTTGTTCAAATCTTTATGCAACTGCGAAAAATTCCATGAGTAAGACCAGCTAAGGTCTTACAAATTGGTATTCAGAGCAGTGTTCGAATCCTTAACCGACTACAAATTTCATTTTGTTACATACCCAGATAAATAACCACTCAAATGGGGTACAATACAAGGCAAGGCAAGCAACACCAACTAGATGAGCATGTAAGCCTCATGGAGGCTAAATTTCGCAGATCACTTTGGAGCTATAGACGATCGTTTGATAGGACTAAAGGAGACAGTCTAAAAAATCTCAGACCTAAGGACATCAGTAGACCAATTGAAGGATGAACTACCCGTGGTGAGACAAAGCCTGAATGAATTACAACAAATGATGCATCATCTGATTCATCTTAAGGAAGGAGAAGGCTCTGGCTCAAGGTCTAGGCTATCCAAAACAGGTAAAGGGTATGAGCAACCACACCCAGAATATCACTACTCCAGGTACTCCTAGTCCAAAATTGCCTAAATTTGAGTTTCCTAGCTTCTGTGGGGAGGATTCATATGGATGGGTATGAAAAGCAGAAAAGTATTTTGAATTTAATCATGCGGATGGACAGTATAAAGTGAGCTTTGCCTCAATTCATTTTGATGGTCAGGCAGAGTTTTGGTATGGAACATACATTAGAGCCAGAGGGAAGGTTTCTTGGCCTAATTTTGTCAGGAATCTACATGCTAGGTTCTCTAGCTTGTTTGGGGAAAGTATTATTGGGGAATTCCACAAATTAAGGCAGATAACCACAGTAGAGCAATACTATAATGATTTTGAGACCCTCAGGTCTATCTTAGTGAGTAAGGGGAGCAAGTTTGAAGAAGGCTATTTCATTCAGAGCTTCATAAATGGATTGAAGGATGAAACTAAGCTTAAGGTTGAGAAATTTGATGTGGGGGATCTATCTCGTGCTATTTTCCTTGCAAGGAAACATGAGGCCAGTTTGAACAATGTGTGGCACTAACCCAGAACCATAGCTAGAACACAATCAGCCCTTAACAATACTAGCCCAGCCAAACCCTAAACCAATAATTCCAACTGGAAAACTAAGCCTATACAAGCCAACCCACTTGTTTTCCACAACCAAAATCCACTTACTCCACCACAAAAAGCTCTACTTCCTACACCAAACCAGGCACCCACCCAAAGATTCACTAGGGATTCTTTGATGACAGATGAAAAAGGGGGTTGTGCTACTTGTGTGATAAAGTGTTCACACCAGCTCATACATGTAAGCATAGAAGGTGTCCATGCTAGTGGTTGATGAGGAAGAAGGGGAACCCTATCTATGATGAAGAGCTACTTGCTCAAGTGGAACCTACTGTAGAAAAGGAATAAGACAGGGTTAAAATTACCATGAATGCCATCACTGATATCCCTTTACTACACCTTCATATTGTGGGCAGACACAACAACAAAGTTTTTTCTATACTTGTTGACACAGGGTTAACACATAACTTCATTGACCCCAACACAGTTGACAGATTGGGATGTGTAGCAGTGGCCACTGCCCCAATGGCTATTATGGTGTCAGGATTTTTCTTGGACTTTGCAGGATCAAACAGTCAGTTCTAACATGATGATATTACCATTGGGGGGTTGTGATTTTGTACTGGGACTGCAATGGCTCAGGACACTAGGTCAAGTTTAATTTGACTTTCAGGTAATGACCATGACAATTTCAAGGCAAGGGAAGACCATTACCTTCTAGGGAGGGAATGGCAAGACTGAGGTAAAATTAATATCAGCTGAAGGAATGTTTAAGTATCTGGCACACAATGCAGGGGCTCTATGTGGGCAGGTATACACTCTGACCACCTTACCATCAGATAATAACCAAGACCCATAACTCACAACATTACTTCGTACATTTGTTGATGTTTTTTATGAACCAAGAGGGTTACCTCTTATGAGACCACAAGACCACCAAATTCTTAATACCAAATTTACAACCAGGCCATATATTCAGAAAAGTGAGGTAGAGAAAATAGTCCATGAAATGCTTGACTCAGGCATCAATCGGCCTAGCTCATCCCTATCTCCAGTGCTATTAGTTAGAAAAAAGGATGGTACCTGGAGAATGTGCATCGACTATAGGGGACTAAACAAACTTACAATAAAAAACAAGTACCGCATTCCAGTTGTGGATGGCCTCCTAGATGAACTCTATGGAGCAAGGGTGTTCTCTAAGTTAGACCTCAGGAGTGGTTATTACCAGGTAAGAGTAAACCCTGCTGATATCCACAAGACTGCATTTATAACCCACTTTGGACACTTTGAATTCAAGGTGATGCCATTTGGATTGACAAATACACCAGCCACATTTCAGTCCATTATAAATGATGTTTTTAAACCTTATCTCAGAAGTTTTGTATTAGTATTCTTTGATGACATAATAGTGTATAGCAAGAATTTTGAGGAGCACTTACAACACCTCATTACAGTGCTACAAACCTTAAGGCAACACTAGCTCTTTGGGAAACACTCCAAGTGCACTTTTTTTTACTGGAAAAGTGGAATATCTAGGCCATTTGATCTCTGGAAAAGGTGTATCTGCTGATCCCAACAAGATAGAGGCCATGGTTAACTGGCCCTTCCCTAAGACACTCAAATAGTTGAGGGGTTTCTTAGGCCTGACTGGTTACTACAGGAAGTTCATTCAAAACTATGGGATAATTAGCAAGCCTTTGACCAAACTCTTGCAAGAAAATAATTTCAATTGGGGACTAGAGGCTTTAACAGCTTTTGATAAGCTTAAGACAACTATGGTCAGTGCTGGCATTACCAAACTTCTAACTACTTTTTACAGTGGAGGTTGTTGCAAGTGACCAAGGAATGTGGGTAGTGCTCATGCAAGAGGGAAGACCACTGGCTTTCTTTAGCAAGGCTTTTTTTAGACCAAGGGCCTTATCCCTGTCTACTTATAAGAAGGAACTAATGGCAGTGGTACAAGCAATCATGTATTGCATACCTATCTTATCATTCAACCTTTTTCAATCATAACTGACCATTGTAGCTTGAAATACCTGTTGGGGCAAAGGTTTACTTCTTTGCTCCAAAAGAAGTACCTATCCAAACTCTTAGGGTTCACCTTCACCATACATTACAAGTCAGGAGTTAAGAATGGAGCATAAGTTGCCTTATCAAGGTTGCCAAATCCTAATGATGACAATGGGGAGTGCAAAGCTATTTCTTGTATCACTCCAGTCTGGTTGACTGAAGTCAAAGAGAGTTATAAAGGGGATCAATTTATAAAAAACCTTATGCAACTTCTGAATTTACTTATGAGCATGATATTTTGAGATTCAGAGGCAAGATTTGTGTGGGGCAAGAAGGGGAATTGAGGGATCAAATCTTTTAAACCTTGCATTTACCTGGCATTGAAGGGTATTCAGGGATCTCAGCTACATATAGAAGGATCTCAGTAGTATTCTATTGGCCTTCTTTAAGACATGACACCAAGGAATGGTAATACAATGTGACATTTGCCAACAAAATAAGCATGAAACTGTTGCTTGTCTAGGCCTACTTGAACCCTTACTAATTCCCTCTCAATTCTAGAGCAGTAGTTCATTGGATTTTAGTGAAGGCCTACCTAAATCTGAACATAAGGAAGTTATCTTGGTGGTGGTTGATAGACTGAGCAAGTTTTCACATTTCATACCCCTAAGTCACCCCTACACAGCACAGAAGGTTGCTCAAGTGTACTTTGACTTTATCTTCAAGTTGCATGGAACTCCTGATAACATCATCAGTGATAGGGGGAGTGTCTTCATCAGTCAGTTCTGGCAAAAGCTATTTGCCTTATTGGGAGTCAAGTTATATATGAGCTCAACCTACCACCCACAAAGGGATGGGCAAACAAAAGAGTGAATCAATGCCTTGAGACCTACCTGAGATGCTTTTGTGGTGATAAGCCTAAATCTTGGTGCAATGGCTTACATTAGCAGAATATTGGTGTAATACCAATTATCATACCTCACTCCAAATGACCCAATTTCAAGCTCTATATGGTTATGCTCCCAAACCTTTAGGCTTTAAATCTAATGAAACTACCAATATTTCTTTTGTGGATTCCTATTTGGCTGACAGATCCAGGGTCATGAACTTTCTCAAGAGGAATTTAGAAGAAGCATAGAGCAGGATGAATGTGTATGCTGACAAGAAGAGAAGTGACAGAAACTTCTCAGTAGGAAATCAGGTGTAATTGAAATTGAAACCTTATAGGCAGAATAGTCTAGCTCTCGGGAAGAATCTTAAGCTGGCACCAAAATTTTATGGGCCATTCACAGTCCTAGCTAAAGTTGGCAAGGTAGCTTACAAGCTAGATCTACCTTCCCACTGCTTTATTCATCCAGTGTTTCATGTATCACAACTCAAGGCTGCCATTGGACACAAATCATCAGTTTCACCTACCTTACCTCCTATCAACCCTGAAGGTCAAATACTGCTGGAACCATCTCAAATTTTGGAACATAGAATGATAAAAAGGGGGCAAAACTGTGTGTAACAATTTTTGGTAGCATGGTTTAATCTTCCAATCACTGAAGCTACTTGGGAAGATTGGGAGGTGGTAAGGAATAAATTTCCAGGGCTTGTTGTGGAAAAGGGGGTTGCTTTTGAAGGTGGAGGGAATGCCATCAATTCATCATCTAGACACCCACTTAAATTCAGAATTAGGAAGAAGACAGCAGCTCAAGCAATGGAGGGAAGAAGCTCCCACAGAAGATAGTTTGAGCAAGTAGATCACACGCAGGGAAACCCACAAGAGAAGAGAGCGCGTGACCAACTGGACTACAATAAAGGCACATGCGCGTGAGGAGAGTAACTGTGCTAATTACCAGGAAGATTTTGCTTAGTTAAAGCTACTAATGCAATAGCATTAATCAAGAAGATCTTTGTTTAGACCATTAATAGCGATTAGTTACAGCCATTATAGTTAATGTAATTAGGATTTCCATTTCCAGAATTTCTTTTTCTTTTATTTCCAGTTCCACTTCTAAGTTGGAAGGTTGTTAGCATTTCGGTTGTAACCTCCTTACAAGGAGAGATGTGGAAGAGGAAAGAGGATCAGAATTGAAATATATGAAAAATTACTTCTCCATTCTTCTTTTATGTTCTTCTCTGAAGTTTCCTCTCTGATTTTTCTGGACCATTTCTTCCTTTGTTCAAATCTTTATGCAACTGCGAAAAATTCTATGAGTAAGACCAGCTGAGATCTTACATTTACAAACTTGAGTCTTTGTAGAATGAGTTGACAGTGCCGGCCCTTGCAGGGATCTCACTACACAGTAGTGGTGGCTCACCGAAATCTCACATAGACTCTAAAGCCCATTCCCGAGCATGCTACAATGGATCATCACCTGCAGAAGGGAGTCAACCGAAGGGTGAGCTTTTGAGAGCTCAGTAAGGTCGTACAAGGACAATGGAAAGAACTACAACCGACGATGATTTTTCAAAGATATATTTCAAACGATCTAAATAGCTCGATGATTTCCAAAATGATCAAAATTCATCATAAATAGATACCAAAATAAACATTAACAATCACGATCGATTTCAACATGATCATTAACATATAATTTTCAAACCATCATTCCAAAATACAATGATGATTTTCCAAAGCGTTTCAAAACGAGTTCAAAGGCAATCTGAGGAGGGATTTCAAACAAGCATAAACCGTTTAAGACAATCCTTTCCATTCATTTCCGTAACAATCACTGTAAGATACAATGTAAATAAATTTAAAGATGTTGATCCTGGGCAGATGCAATGCCATTCACGCAAAGCCAATATGCAATGCAATTCAGACAAAGCCAATATGCAATGCCATTCAGGCAATGCATAACATAGTGTACACATGCATGATGTACGAATACTAGTCCATTTAGGTACTAGCCTACGTTCCACGCAAGATTCTAACTAGCTATATAATGCCCGTCTCAAAACAGACCCCAGGTCAACACAAAAATAACAATAACAATGGGCATTAACACGAACTCAAATCACTGAAATTAATTCGGGTTTCAATAATAAATAAACATATTGATATGATTCATCACTCAGAATTCCAGAATAACCACAAATAGATAGCAAGAACGATTACGAACAGTTATCAAATTTTGGCACAATAATTCAAAAGAAAGAATATAGCAATTATCGAATTTGCCCAGCATGCAATAACAGCTGAGCATAGATAATATTTCTAAATAATCGATTGAGGTTTAGTGCTGGAGTTTTCTTCACAATAACATGCTGATATCAATACATAATTTAGTGTTCGACATTAGCCATAAGTAAATCGAAAGAATACTTAGGAGTACAAGTTATCGAAATAAGGTTTGGATGAAAGTCCTTACCCAGGATTCAGATAGAAACCCTTACCTGGATCCGAAATTAAGTTATCTAACCGAAAAGTCTGTTACTTTAACCTAAACAGAACAATCCAATTATTAGTACATAGTATAGGCTACAATATTATAAATTCAATACTGACTCACGCATACTCCCAGAACGGCCCCCTCATCGGGTACATAAAATTACCAAAATACCCCTTATATGTAAAATTACCAAAATGCCCCTATCGTACTTAAATCTCCAAAACGGCCTTTCCGTGAGTAAAATTGCTAAAATAACCTTACTGTATGTACATTTACTAAAAAATATAGGTAAAATTACCAAATTACCCACTATGGTTGGCAAATTACCAATATACCCTTGGGGGTTCCCAGTACCCAAAAAATCCCAAAACATCTTAGAACACTATTTTTAAGTATACTTAAGTCGTTTTTGGCCTAAAATGTATTTTAAAAAATTTTCGCTTGAAAATTCTGAACTAGTGTCCAAACCGAACGCTCAGAAGTCAGTTTCGCTATACATACCTATCAACCTCAGAATAGCACAAAATTTTAGATAATGAAACCTCTCAGTAAAATAAGGTTTTTTTTTTAAATTTTCAGATTAAATTAACTTTATGCTAAATAAATCAAGAATTTCTTCTAATCGATACCCTAATTTAGTGCCCTTTGCAGGCACCAAAAAATCTCAAACAATTCAAGAGCCTACATCTCTTAAAAATAATGGGGGTTACTGTTTTGGACTTCGTTTAATTTTGATCATAACTATTTATTAAAAATCATATAAAACTGCCTAACGTACTCCCCTCCCTCCCTTTTTAGTGACAATAACACTTACTATTCAAATCAAAACACACACTAACACACCTTATACACAATTTACATCCACAATTTCCCACAATTACACACACACCACCACACACACTTGGTTCACCCTCTAATAAGCTGAAAAACACCCCAAATTCATACCTGACTAAGCTGCAATTACCCGCAAACTCAAGAACACCCATATAGACATGATCACGCCACTGTCCGTGACCAAACACACATTGAAAACACACTAAAAGCACACATAACTCACACTAAATTTGCACACTAAAGAGCAAAGGAATTACCCTAAAAATTCTTCATTTCTCTCTCTCTCTTCTCGCCCCCTCTCCTCCCTTCCTCTTTCTTCTTCCTTCCCCTTCCCTAAGAGCTCTCTCTCTCTCTCTCTCTCTCCGAGCTCTCTCTTCCTCGAGCTCCCTGGTTTTCCCTCTGTTTTGCTCTGTTTTGCTCTGTTTTTCCTTAGACATTGTTCATCTGTTCTTTGTTTTTCTCGAATTCCCATTTTCCTCCCTAAACTTTCTCTCCCTCTTCTTTTGTTTTTATTTAATCCAATCCATTAGTTTATAATTAATTGGATCAGTCATCAGGTAAAATAAGTAGGAGGTGGCATCTTTAGGATCAATTTCTCTAAAATTTTGACAAATTAGTGCCTGCTTTTCAAAATTGCAAATTGGTCCCCAAACTTTGTGTGATTACATTTAGGCCCCAAATTAACTCCAATCTCTATTAATTTGACTAGATATCACTAAATTATGTACCATCACTCATTTTATTATTTTTCATCACTAAAAACATTAATTTACATTTTAGTCCCCTAAAGTTTTTTAAAATTACAAAATGACCCCAAAAGTTTTAAAATTACATTTTTATCCGAAAATTCTTTTAAGCTCCCATTCTTTACTAATACCCGAGCATTACTCAAAATTAAAGCCTGTTTATTTTTCAGAGTATAGATAGTTATTTTAAACAGCTCTCAAAAGTTGATATATTCCACATTTTTAGAACTTGTTATACTAAGAAAACTCTATGCACATAGCGTACGGTTTGAAACACATTCCCTTACAAGGCTTTTAAATAATCAATTAACATTACGTTCATCACAAACCTAATATAAATGATCTAATAAATAAACTTGATATAAATGAGGATGCTGCACTTCATGTTATGCCTAGCAGAATAATCTTAGAATCGTGCACAAAAACATCGCAATAAAAGGTCTTTAAATTGATATAAATGAGGATGCTGCCCTTCATGTTATGCCTAGCAGAATAATACTAGAAACGTGCACAAAAACATCGCAATAAAAGGTATTTAAATGGATGGTGAAGCCACACCTACCTCACCAAGGGAGGGAGCCGGGTGTTGTTCACTGGGACCAATAAATTAAATACGAGCAGGCGGTTGTTCACTAGGACCAGTAAATTAAATAGGGGCTTCGAATTGCTCCAACGCCAATATGCCAACACCTTAAAAAAATAAAAATAATCCATGTAACAACAAAACGGATTAGGCCATGTGATGGTGCATATAGAAGCTTAAAGTGTATGGGAGCATTTCAGAAAAATATCGTCACCTAGAAAGCGCAAAAATATTTATTTGTGCACCTCCCTCACTATTTTACCAAAGATATTGGTAAAATGCACACAAGAGGAGATAATATTTGGAAATTAATAAATACACAAGAGATAAAAATATTCTGAAATTGATAAGTAGTGTATTTCATCCATATGGCCATTTTAATTTTAACAAGCACATCGGTAGTTTCAGAGCATAATTTACCCAAATTTTAAATGCAACCTTATGAATAAAAAATTAGTGAGATAATGTAAAGGGACGTTGTCATTTTAACAACACAGGTCGACTCTAAACATCAAGCAAAACCTTCACTCTCTAAAGCTATCAAAATGGACTCACTTGCCTTCACTCTCTCTTCGTTAGAGTGGGCAAAAAAAAAATTACGTTTTTATGTAATTCTATGTAACAAAAAGCGACACTCGACCGAAGATGGAAATCGGGGTTCACCATCCATTTTTCGGCAACATCGTGAGTCTATTGTTGTTGATCTGTTTGACCGATCAATGAACAATTAGATAGGGGTGAAATAGAGTCTCCACAAGTTTGACTAAAAAAACACCGTTCAGATTGAACCCTAGATACAAAACTTCGGAAAACATAGCAAACCGAAGGGGTAAGCAAATTGCCTCATGATCGAACGGACAAGGCGTGTCTGTGCTGCTCTGAGGACAGCCTTGTGGTGGCTGAGAGCGTAGGATAAGTCGAACACCATGTGTCCTTTCACCATATCCTAGAAATCTAAGGCCTTAATTTAACCCTACTACGATAGATATGGGTTAGGTAATACAATCCCTGTGGTAATTACCATTGACGTAATGTAATCCTATCAAAATGAGGTAACCTCGCTCCTCACAGCCATGTATAAAGCCTTTACGAGGTCAAGGTAAATCTAAATTCACATATAAACACCCTTTCCTATGATATTTCCCTCGGAGACCCCCTGCCTGGACTCCCTTCAGCGAAGTACCCCATTGGTTGTCCCTCCGCCGAAGTACCCTATTGTTCTCCTGTTATGGGCATCTTTGACTACTTAAGGAACATACGCGAAGGTTGCTAACTCGCAGTGTATTTTTATCCTCATCATATACAACAATCATTTTGGGTATAAGCTAGCAGAGAAAAATAAAGTACATTAAGAGCCGGATAACCTGGCATCATAGATACATCAGTATCATTGAAAATAGCACATAATCCAAACGACAACTGATGGACTAAAACAATGGAAAAACTAAATAATCTTTTTTGGCTCTTATCAGGATTGAAGGAATCTTCTTCTTACCACTCATCGCTAAATGTTTTTAGTGATTTTTATTTAGCGATGCAAAAAAAAACGTTATTAAGAATTGTCATTGAAAATATTAACTGAAAAGTCACTAAAAACATCTAACGATTATTAATTATCATTATATAAGGAGTTAGATAAATTTTCTTATAACTCGGATAGCCGGTCAAAATTTATTCAAAACTAAAAGCCATTCCGTCAACCTTTCCTGTTTCACGTGAAAACCTGAAAGGATAGACTTGAATCAGTCAACTTTTCTTCCATGACTTTGGATAGCCGCTCAACCATCAATGGAGTGAGGACATTTACCCAATCACCCACCTCACCTTTCCTAAACAAGTGTTTATTCTCAAAGTCAGAGATAGCTTTCCCTTCCTTGTTCACTTCTAAATCTTTCAAGTTCTGAAAGCTACAGAGATTTGCTATCTCCTCAACCACTCCTCCTCTCTCTTCCTCCATGGAGAAAGGTGATCCTAAAAACTGAGCCAGTTTCTTCAACTCAAATGTTATATTTTTCTTCATGTCCTCGTACCTCAGAAACAACACCTTGTGGGGTGTCTCCCAGCTCTGTTTATAGTACCCCAGCATGTGGTCCCAGTATGGACCATACCCTACAACCCCCTTACAGTACATGTCAAAGGCTTCTTCCAGTGAAAATGATCCAGAATTTTCAGGTCTTATTTTGACTAGGTAATGCCAAATCGAAACGAAGGTGTCAAAAGGGTTCCGGCATACATACACAATCCGGCAGTTGGACTCCCGGATGGAGTCTGGCAGCGAACCGAATGGCACGTGGGTTCCAAAAAGCCGAGGTGAAGGAAGGTGAGAGAGGTCAGGGATATTGTTATCGGCATATAGATTGTACTCAAAGAAAGGGACAAGGTCATGAGGGTTGGAAGTGAGCAAGGGATGATTCTCTTTAACATTGAAACGCTTACGGGTGGAAATCGCAAAGGCGAGTGCTTTCAGCCATGTGGTGCCTGATTTCGGTATGGTCGCCACTATTATATCAGCATCCTGTGCTTTGAAGTGCTTCTGGAAGGACATTATGGCTTCAATCTCCTTTGGTTGGCACCAAAAGTTTTGATACAAGTAGAGGTTGGTAGTTCGCCAACCTCTCTCTTTGCGAAGCGAAGCAAGCAATTCATGTGTGAGTTGCTGCTCTTCTTTTTCCTCTTCTGCTGCTGATTGCTTTTTGATCAACTCAGTGGCATCCATTGAAGAAGTTCTGGTGGTTGAGGAGAAACTAATTGGTAGGAACTCCGACCTTACGTGCACCTATTCTTATACAAGCCAATTATTGATACTACGAAAGATGGAGCTAGTGAGAAAGCGCTGTCCAGGTTCAACAACTTAGCACGTGGAACATGTGAATCATAATAATTAACATGTTTTCTTGCACAGCTTTAGCCCAAGGCTATGAGCTTTCTATCCGCTGTGCAGTTGTTTTAGAGGAACTCGTACTTGCTTGCCATCGAAAAAATTGTGATTATTTACCAATTTTGAAGTGATGTTTCCCGGGAAAAATAGGTCAAGATAGACTCTAGCGAATACATTAGGAACGAATTCCTAAACCTTCTCATGATTACTTGGCATGCATGTTGGTATAAAGCCATATATGCTTTGGTGGTAAAACTAGCTTTTGGAAAGCATTGTGCTTTGTTTTCCATTTTTAAGTCTTATTCTGAAGTTTGTGTATAGTTTTCTTTAAATACTACTAATGGTGCACTTGTTGTAAGTGTACATGGTTTGAAACATGTACAAACTTTTTTTTCCTCGTAAAGGAATTACCAATTCATCGTTGCTGGAAACTTAAAGGATGTAGAAGGATCATAAATCACGACGAGAAAGAAAAACGGGGTTTTCACTCACAGATATCGTATGCAAGGGCTTTGCATAGCCTAATAGAAAGAAAAAGAAAGGTTAATTTATAATCAACTCGAATTTGCTTAGATATACAAACTTTGGTTCCTACCTGGATAGTATGAATCTTCCTTCAATTCCATGTATAATGACAATTAATAGTCACTAAATATTTATAATAACTTCTTTTTACACTTTCAGCGACAATTATTAGCAGCACTATTTTAGCGTCTCTAAATAAATGCCACTATAAATATTTAGAGACAATTAATTGTCGCTATATAGGGGGTAGGAGGAAGATTCCTCTAACGGGGTTAGCAGCCAAATTTTTTCATTAATGTGGTAGTCATAGATATAAGGGTAAATTACACTAAACACTCCTGAGGTTTTACGTAATTATACTCCACTACCGCTATCTTTAAAAATTACACTCCGTTCTCCTGAGATTTGTACCTGCATTACACACAACTACACACTTTTAACGGCAGACCCAACTCCGTTTCAAGATTCCCTGACACACTACTTTATGTAATTTTCTTACCCAAAATACCCCCCCTTTGTTCTTTATACACCTGTGTGGTCTTCTTGTAATGTTGGGTTTTGTAAATTCCAGTCAACTCCACAGAGACCCTTCTTCCCTTCCTCCACCTTCTGCTCGTGCCCTTTTATCCATTGCCTTTATCAGATCTACCTGCTTGAGGAGGTAAAAATGTCGTGGTCAGAAAATAGTGAAGAATGGTTAGATCTGTAGCTCCCACTAGATTGGATCTGCAGCTCCCACTAGATTGTACTGCTCGTGCCCTTTCAGTGGAACTTTGCAAAAACTTCGGAGGCTGCAACAATTGGGTAACAGTTGTTCAACCCTAACACTCGTTCGACCCTAACACTCGTAATTAATTAATCGGAACTTTTGTCCCAAACACGGCATACAACTCCCCGAAGCCGCAAAACCCAAGACAAACGAGGTCAAAGAAGTCATGTATTGCTAGGAGCAGGAGGTAAACATGCAGTAACTCTCACGTCGAGAATGAAGCTAGCAGTAGCTTAGAGATGGTGCCACTAAACCTCGAATCCCAACTCAGAACAATATTACATTCAGTCGCAAGAACTTGCCGCCGCCATTATTCTAATGGCGGCTCTAAACCACACAACTCGTTCGCCTCTGCTGCACAAGTCGGAGAGGCCTCTCGCATTCTCCGCACCTTCGTCCAAGCTCTCGACTTGCGGCACGACAAAGCCATGCACTCCAAACTGGTCAAGCAAGCCCTTCTCTCTTCCCTCTACCTCCGCAACAATCTCCTCAACATGTATGCCAAATGCAGCCATCTTCCAGATGCCCTCAAACTGTTCGACGAAATGACTCACAAGAACGTGGTGTCGTGGACAGCCATCATTGCGGGCTTCGTCCAAAAGGGTCATCCCGTAGAGGCTCTCTCTCTGTTCAGACGCATGCACGTGAGTGGAACCAAGCCTAACGAGTTCTCCTTCGTCAGCGGGCTCCACGCCTGCTCCTTCTGGAAAAATCCTGCACACACGTACCAGACTTACGCGTTGATGCTTCGGTTTGGTTTTCAGTCGAATATCAACTTGATGAAGCCAAAAAGTATTTCTCTTCCATGACTGACGTTTATGGAATGCATCCCGGAGAAGATCACTATGCATGCATGGCAAATCTCCTAGGCCGACAAGGACGAACAAAAGAAGCCGAGGAATTAATCTTAGAAATGCCGTTCCAACCAGGTTTGCTGGTTTGGCAGACCTTGCTTGGTGTTTGTGAGCTTCACGGTGAATCACTCTTTCCTAGTTTTCCCTCCAAATTCTAAGAAAACATTGTCTGAGGGGCATTCATGTTTTTTTGCATTGCACCCTTAACACCGTACTTTTTGAACGGAGTGTAAATTTTAAAGATAGCAATAGTGGAGTGTAAACCTCAGGAAAGTTTTATGTAATTTACCCTAGATATAAAGTCCTACACTTAAAGACATGAGCAACCCACGCTATCGCAACCCTGCAACCCACCATGTAAGAAGAAGAACGCACCACATGCGTAGTGCATAAATCTTGTAAAAGGAAGTTAATAGAATTTAAGTCATCGTGTACGTTTAGGCTATATTATTTTGGGACAGAGCACATGCCTTCTCAACATACAGACAAATGTACTTTTGGTAGTAAACTAATTGTACTCTTGGCTTTGGGTAATACGATAAATGTTGGTATATACATGGCGTTGTGATGTAGGTTTTATGTGGTGCACTGTTAGTTTTTGATCCAAATCAATATGCTTCGTTCTTTTTTTGCATAGATAGATAAGTAGGCTTCCATGAACTTTAACTTGCTAGCTTTAAGAGTAGAGCTATACATGCGTCATTGTGCATGAAAATAACAAAACGACTTGTATAAACCCTAATTCGTGCAGCGCTACCCCTGAATTCTTCCTCCTATTCCATTGATGATTTACAAAAATCATGAAATAAGACAATAACTCCTCCCCCCCCCCCCCCCCCCCCCACCAAAAAAAAAAAATGACTCATTATCCCGGAGTTCAACTGACACATCTTGAAGCAAAAAGTAAATACTGACCCCCTAACCACAGCCAAGGATTTTTTTTTTTTTTTGTGTGGAGATAAGGGGTCAAGCGAAAGTCACAAAACGCGATTGAGAGGCAAACCCTATGTTGCTGCTAGAAGTGTGGATCAATCATAAATAGTTTTTTTTGGGGTTAAGAGCCCCATGGGTTGCTGTGCCAAATTATCATCTTGTTCCTTTTTCAAGATATATGAAGTCTAAGTTGTTGAAGAATGACAAAGTTTGGACATGGGGAAGCGGATATGTAAGCTTGTTTATACATGTGATCCATGTGTACATGTGATCATGTGTACAGTTGGTTTATTTGGTAGTATGTGTGTTCATGGAGAGTGGATCGGAGAGTGGAATCTGGAGATACAGAAACCAAAGTAGGTGTAAGGATCTACAAACCTCTCATTGGGTTACTTAGAATGAGATCGGATGCCTTTGCCAAAGACGCCTGGCACGGCATGCCCTACAATATGTCTCCCAAAATTGGCACCAGATTACAAAAAGATCACAGGGCAATAGGAGCTTTCAACGCAGAGAGCAGAATTTAACATGCAAAGAAGAGAACCCACGTTGATAATCTTCACAAATGCCCATCAATGAATCTTTGAATTCCTCCTAACATAAACAATCATTGAATGTTAATCATTGTTTTTAGCATAGCACATGCATTCATAATATACACACATTTATTATTGCTTATCATAAATAATGTACAGATGTTCCACTGTGCAAAGAGTATGGTTCTTTAATTGTAATACCCTGCGTACCAAGAGAAATTGTTTGGGCACGGCTTTCGACTAAAAATGTTCTGAATGCGTTTACTTCAGGTATATTATCTCGGTGACTGGTCGACTTTTCTCACGTCAAGGTAACTTTCTAAAATAAGATTCGTGGAACCAGCAGCTAATGATGATCATGTAACCTACTTCGAAAGGTTGAGGGTGGCGGCATTATTGTGGTAGTAAATTAGTTGTATTTTTGGCTTTTGGTAAGATAATAAATCTTGGTATATAAACAATTTCACGTAGGCTTTATGTGGTGCCCTGTTAGTTATCGATCCAAACATTGTGCTTCATTTTAGCATAGTCAATTAGGCTTCCATGAACTCTAACTTGCTAGCTGTAAAGACTTCTATAAACCCTAATTCGTGTAGCTTTATCTCGGAATTCTTAATCCTATTCCATTTGACAATTAACAAAAATATGAAACAAACAATAATTCAAAAAAAATGACTCGTTAACCTGGAGTTCAACTGAAACACTTGGAAGCAAAAAGTTAATACTGACCACCTTAAACATAGCCAAAGATATATGTTTATGGAGATCAAGGGTCAAGTGAAAGTCACAAAACCTGATTGAGAGGCAAACCCTATGTCGCTCGAAATGTGGATTAATCAGCAATAAGAAACATTTTATGGGTTTAAGAACCTATATGTGGCTGTGCTAGATTATCATCTTGTACATTCTTGAAGAGATATGAAGACTAGCCATTAGAATGAAAATGTTGGGTAAGGTGAACTGTAATTTTAAATCGATGTTGGCTTTGTAGATGCTGATCAAGCTTCAGCTGCTAGGGCACGTCACAGCTCGTTTCTTTCTGTAGAAGAATATATATAAAAGAGAGAGTCAGAACTGTAGTATTAATCAAACTACGTAAGCTTGTTTATACATGTGCATAGTTAGTGTATTTTATCAGTGGAGATTGGATGCCTTTGCCAAAGCTCCCTGGCGCTGCATGCCCCATAATATATCTTCCAAACGATGGCACCAGATTACCAAAAGATCACAGTGCAATAGGAGCTTTCAACGCAGAGAGTAGAATTTAACATGCAATGAAGAAAGCCCACGTCGATAATCTTCACAAATGCCCACCAATGAGTCTTTCAACTCCTTTTCCAAACACCAACAGTCATTGAAAGTTAAGCTCCGTTGCTGATAAAAATAGGAGAGGACTGGAGGAGCACGGAACGGATCCGCAAACTACAACACAAGCAAACGGCGACTTGCCAGATTTGAATAAAGGGAATTTCGGTGACTCGCTGGATTTGAATTCAGTAGTGTGCTTTAAATGTCATGAATCTTCCACTGGAAAAAACTATACAGTGACAAATTGGTAACCTAGCTAAACCAGCCTAATATAAGTTAAGACCTGCGCATGCATCACTGTAATCCTCAATTCTACTTAGAGCGACGCCCTTGAGCAGATTTTGGATGAACATAACCGAAAGTGCCTCCGAAGTCTGATGCTGTCAATGTGCTTTCCAGAGTCATCAATCTTCGCTGAGAAATCCTTATTAAGACAACCCTTGAAGTGGTAGGCGATGCTTTGTATGCCATGACAGATTTTCATCAAAACAACCCTTGAAGTGGTAGGCGATGCTTTGAGATATCTTCGTAAGAGATTGAAGTGGGCTACGATCCAACTAAAACAAAACGAAATTTTTTTTACTCAATGAGATTTCTCTATAAAAACTGCGATTCCTAAAAGGTCACATATGAAAGCATCGAGGGCATCTCTATTAGTGACCAGCATGATGTATGTAGGTTGCTGCAAATTTGGGAGCTACAAATTTGTGACTTTTTAGGCGAGGCCGCCATGGTTGACCGCTGGCTGTGGTGGAGCTGGTAATGGAGATGTGAATGACATGTGAGAGATGTGTCCGGGAGGAAGAAACACAAACACGAGGCCGCCATGTTTGACCGCTGGCTGTGGTGGAGCTGGTAATGGAGGTGTGAACGACTAGAGATGAGTCCGAGAGGAAGAAACGCAAACACGAGGTCGCCATGTTTGACTGTTGGCTGTGGTGGAGCCGGTAATGGAGGTGTGAATGACTGGTCAGATATAGATGAGTCCGAAAAGAAGAAACACAGAGAAATGCACGTGCATGGGGTGGGCACCGGAGGGATGGGGAGGGTAGTCTCAGTGGAAGTCACACAGATAGGTTGGATTGGGGCTAGGTGGCGTTAAAGAAACTTCTAAATCAAAGTCCAATTCAATAAGAAAAAGTTTTATCGCGACTATTAATTATCGCTATACAAAAGATTATAGGACTCTTCCTACAAACCGGGTATCAGCACAAATTTTTCCTAAGATTAATACTTACAAAACCATTCACCTTAAGCTCGTGTCTAACGATGCACTTCTAAAGCTACAGGCATGACTCGACATACCCGAAGAGATAAATCAAGCATGAAGCTTTCCAACCAATTATTTTCAAAGAATATTGTAGTGCAAAGTGGTTTTAATTAACTTTACGGACGTTCTCACCAGAAAACTTGTCAGTTTTTATGCCGGTTGATTGGACCAGTCACTTCAAGAGCTCACAAAATGGAAGATTTCGAAATCAAATACAGTGGTCTTTCTTTTTGACAGTTCCTTTCTGCACCTGGGGGTGATGATTGCTATATTTTCAAGCTCTAAAAGTTAAAAACTTCAGTTTTTTCAAAATTGTATGTCAGTAATCTAATAGAAGAAAATGATACTAAGTTTCGACATTCAAGTGCATTTAGGAGACTATAAAAAAGAAGCCGTGACTTCCTTTCAAAGCCCTCACAACCATCACTCATTAAAAGCAAGTCAGTCCCTAGCATGGACCATTAAAATAATGTCAAGCTTTTCTCTTTTCAAAGCTTAGTCGGTCACCCTCCTAGCATGAACCATTTACCTTGAAAAGAAAAAAGGAAGGAATAAAGCCCAGTAGGCTAAAAATCTTTAAAATGGGGGTTTAGAAAAAAGGTTAGGGCACAAAAAAAATAATACAATATCAAAAGATTGTACGCTTGCATGAGTTTTTTTTTTGAAATGAGAATTTTCTAAGCCCATCGTCTGTGCTCATGGAGACTGGGCCTAAATGATCATCAAGCTCCCTACATATTCTCAATGAAGGGATCGGGATTGACTTAAACCAAATCTACTGAATATGCTGAACATCTATCCTTCAAATTAAAATTGAGTTCAATCTGTGCGTCAAATCTTGACAATCGTTTCTTCAACGTCTTCAAACAACCATTAAGATTCAAATAATCTCCTCTAGTATCACGAGTTTGTTTTCTATGAGAAAGATCCCTCCATGTTGAGTCCAACAACAAAACTGGGAACATTTGCACACATGAAGGAACTTACTCACCTTAAGGTTAAGATTATAGGCTTTCAAATTAAAAAGAAAGGCTAAAGTATATAGGCTCATAGTGCTAGCAAGTGGAACAATAAAGCATATGATAAACAGGATGATTTACGGTAGCCAAACAATGTCCTCCAGTCACGTTTGTATGACTTTTAGTGATGAAATGTTGCTAAAAATCCGTCAATAAAGATAATTTTATTTTTTTAACGAAATCTATTTCATGTAATTCAAGTTGCACTCCATCCACATTCAACCGTAATCAACCAATCCATCGGCAACTAATCCTATTATATTTATGTTTGTGATCTTTATTATCACTTGTCTTTTGACCCACACTTGGCCTACATTATGTCTCATATACAAAGTTCTCTTTAAGGTTATGCTTGTTTTAGGGAGTCAAATGTTTTCTTACATTTTGATGAGGTTGAAAAGGTTGGGGGGGGGGGGAGAGAGAGAGAGAGAGAGAGAGAGAGAGAGAGAGAGGATATCGGTCCATGCATCTTTTGAGCTTGTTACAATATGACATAATATATTCACTCCCAATGGCTTGTTTGATGTCTCTTTCGATTCCTGATTTACAGACTTGATATGTTCAACTCTCAGTATCCTGATGATGACCAAGTGATTTTCATGACCTACTTGGCATGCCCTATTCTGTGTCATAGTTCTTGTACTTCTGCCACTAGTTCAATATTAATATGAGAAACCTTTTAACTTTATCTCGTATCTTGCGACCTTTTAACATGCAATTGATAATCATGTACTCTAGGTCAGCTCAGTCATTTACAATAAACTTTTGACTAATCATGGGCTGAAATTCCATCAGCCTCACAGACCATACAGCCACGCAACAACATACACATCAGCCTCACCGCTTATGTACTTTATATGCTCATTACCCACTTTGAGCCAGCCATTTCATGGTAGTCTTAAGGATTCAAACTTGTGTGTTTAGGTTAAGAAATAACCTTTTCTCTGAAGTTAAATGACATCCAATGATAAGGAATTGAGATATTTACGATAAAAAATTTCAGTGGTCATTCCCTCTTTCAGTAGAGATAGACTTGTCAACATAGTGGATACCATTAACTTAAATTCTAAATGACAAAATGAAACAGAAAAATAGGATAGATCTTGAAGGGATTGATCAACTCATCATATTGAGCAACCATAATGTTTTTCAATTAATACATGCTCTCAAACGTGCAAAGGGTATTCTTCATAGTCGATCTTCTTATGGGCTTCCAGGTGCCCCCTTTCATTGTAGTTACGCTGGGGTCAACCCTATTTTTTTTTTAATATTGTCTAGGGGCTCCATGTGATTTCCCCTCTTACAATAGTCGTGATAGTGCTGTCTTTCTCCAGTGCATTGCACGATCAGTATTGTTTGTATGCATTTTTGTCTAGGAACTCCTCGTGATTCCCTTCTCATTACAGTGGTAATAGTGTCTGTCTTTTGTTCACTAGTCCTTTACATGGTTAGTTTTGTCTGCATGCATTTTGCCTAAGGGCTCGCTGTATACAGTCAGGGTAGTGTCTGTCTCTACGTCCTTTTTATTTTTACCTAGGTGTTCTGTGCAATTTCCCTTTTCTGACAGTCATGATAGCGTTAGTCTTTCATCACCCAGTCCAATGTAATATTGCATGTATACATTTTTGTTTAGCGGCTTCTTGTAACTCTCATTCCTGATAGACATGATAGTATATGTCTTTGTTCATCCAAACCGAGGTCGTTGGATTTAACTTCCTATGAGGTTTCTTGTGACTCCTTCAATTCAGGTCAATATGTCATGTCACATACAATCTTCTTTCCATATCCATTTCGAACTATATTTGGCTTGCTTTTTTTCGGATGAGGGTATGCATGTAACCTTCATCAAGTGTAGCCATTTTTCAGTCCAGATTTATGTCTGAGAGTGGAAACCCTCAATTTAGGTAGCAAGCAGAAATCACGTACCTTCCCCTATCTAGTCTCAGTCTCGAGGCAGATTTATGTCCGAGAGTGTAAACCCTTAATCCAGGTTAGCACATAATGTTGTGTACTTTCCTCTATCTAGTTTGAGTTTGAACTCCAGCCCAGCCTCCAGTCTCCCAGTCTCAGAATAAAAAAGAGGGATGAAAGTAGCCTGGAAGCTAAAAATAGGAGTGGCCTATCAGTTTAAGAGGGTGCTTGCTCGACACCTATAATTCTTGATATGTGATAAAGAATAGCCACCAGCCAAGCCCATATATTTCTATTACAACTGGGAGCACATGACAAGACACAAAAATTGTTGGAAAATATGATAAATCAACAGCGTACAATAACAACAGGACTTCAAAATCATTAAGATTAGCTATAATTCTCCAAAGCAGACAATCCATTACAGCATTAGAAAGTTGATATCAAACATTAGTGGTGGACAATTCGCCACATTTTTCTCTTGCAGCTATGTTCCATGCCCCATGACTGAATAAAATATCTGAGTATTGGCCTTTTCCTGAATTCCTATCCCATGCCCTGTTGAATTTTTCAACAAAGAAAGTTCAAAAAAAAAATGTGGTATTTGTCATATAGATGGAACTGAATTTTCTTCAAAATACTGATAGAACAAAGCTGGTTTTTGAAAGATATATGAACTTATGGCTAGTAGAAAATATTCGTATGAAATAGATGACTACAAAATATAGTGAAATTTAGATTGCCTAACGATGCATTTTGAGTGTACCCTCTTGCGGAACCATCTTTGGGGCTGCCCACCAATAAAAGTGGACTTTATTGTGTTGTAGTTCGTAATTTCTGCAGTTCCTTTTCTATCAATTGAATTCACTATTCTCCTACCAAATGTAAAGAATTAAGTACATTGAGTACTTGAATAATCTGTCAAGTTTGTTGAGAAGTAACTTGTAGACCATCATATCCTATGCTTTCCCTCGTTCAAGAGTTACCTCTTTGGTATTTTTTATTTATACATGTACTTTCTTACCTTATAGTCTTCAGTTTATCCCCGGGAGGACTAGGTAAGACAGTTTGGGAATGGTTCTTAAATCTTTTTTTTTTTGTGAGAACCAAAACTAATCAGTAAATCCCCAGTATTCTGCCCACTGAAGGCATAATCGGAAACAACACATTTCCTATGCTTTTAATGGTTCTTAAATCCTTTTTTTCCTACGTCATTCCTCAGAACCAAAACTAATTAGCAAATCTCATGTATCTTGTATGTGACGGCCCGGTCCACAGTCTCACAACATGGCGATGCCTCCTTCAAAAGGACTAGTCAAGTAGGTACTTATGAGTTCACGGACATGATCTTATAAGGCCAATCACAAATTGTACCACATCCAATATGGGATATCACAATCTCGCCACCTTATGTCTTAGCATCTTCACTAAGGCTCGATCATACATAGCCCAGAATCTTCCTCTCTAGCCGATGTGGGATATACACAGCTCATCTTTTGTTGCCCAAACTATCCTCTTGATGTGGGATATACTCAGGCTTGTCTTCATTTTCCCCAACCAAAAGCAACTAGACTGGATAACGCAGGCTGAGCATTCGAAAGTGGGCTCTGATACAATAAGTAATTCCCCAAGTTTTTCAGAGCATTAATTTCAAATAAATAAAAGGCAAAAAATCTCAAAATGTCAAAAAGTCTTCCAAGCTGGTTATTCAGAGCATTGATCAATCTACCTCCAAGGTACGTCAATAAATGCCATAGCTGCCTAAAGCAGTTAGATAATTCTAAATTACTCTAACACAGAGTTCCAACATAAAATCTAAACAAATTCATATCGTCTTTATTGTTACATCTACAAATGCTAATATTGACTCTGACATAAAACTACTAGCTCTCAGTCACAAAGCAAGGCCCGTAATCCAATTCTCTGTAGTGATCACCTGAAAGTGAAACGATAAAGAGTGAGCCAAATGTCCAGTATGGTCGCTCAACGGACCAATCAAAGAGGATACAAAATGTATGAGGAAACAAAAATACAGAGGTACATAATTCTAACAGGAAAATATACGTAATATAATTTCACATCTGCAAAATACGTTTTTGTATAGAGACAGATACTAGAGGAGCCATTCTACGGTTCCGCATGCCATCACTGACACATGAAATAAGGTTTTGAAGTAAAATTGCGATCTCTACTCATCCCACTGAGTTAGTCCATATTTCAATCTACGTAGATAAGTCAGAAACAAAAGTGTCATATACACTGTGACATGGCTTGTAGAATTACCAAACATATATACAATAAATTAGGCTAGACACTAACAAGCTGCCAAGATGATATGAACAGCTATAGGTCAGACAATTAGCGGCCTAAGGCTCACGCCAAGTGCCACTCATATATTATACAACATCAAGAGACATAATATCGTAAACACGCAACGCGCGCAATAACAAATTCCTGGACACGATCAAATAAATTTGTGGTGATGAAAAGGCTAAAAAAATATGTGGAGCATATATTATTATTATTATTATTATTATTATTATTATTAAGCCAAAACTTGCTTTGGTGTAACACCTTTTGTGGTGTTACATCCAGACTCATCCTGGTGCCGAGAAATGTCCTTAACAGTCAATTTTCCAAAATTGCCCATGGTCTTCACAAGCCTAAAGAGGACCACTAGGGTAAAAATGTCAAAAGACACTAGCACTAGTCCACTCCAATATCAGTTATCAGATACCCACCACTCACTTTACGTAACTTCCCATCGGCTCCTCCTTCCCTTCTCCCTTCTCTTCTTCCATTTCTCAATTTCATTTCAGTCCATTATTGCAGTCACGGCGTCGAATTCCTCTGTTCAATCTCCATCGGTGAGTTTTATGTCCGTTTCTCTTGCATTTTTCATGTATTTGATGCCATTTTTGTGTTGGTTTTCTCTCCCTTAAACCATTTCTCCATTTCTATTTTTCATGTATTTGATGCCATTTTTGTGTTGGTTTTCTCTCCTTTAAACCATTTCTTTATTTCTGTCAAACCATTTCTCCCTTACGCAGTCACTCACCGCCCAAGGGATCAAGTATGCTTTCTTGCTCTATTTTTGTTACCATCCTCATTTCTCCCTTATGCAGTGTCCCAAACCCTATATTTTCATGGTTTAATTCAACCATCACTGATTTTCCATTCATTGAAATTAAATCCATCATAATTTAATGCCTTCCACATAACCCACAAAGTCCATTTTAGTTTCATTTGAAAGTTTTCACAGTAAGTAAAGATTGGCTTTTGCAGGGCCTGTGTTTGTAGGCAGCAAGATCGCCACTTGACCCATTAGCCTGTCTTTTTCGGAACTAGTTGCCCTGTCTCTCACCAGTCACCACCCACCACCAGATCTTGAATCCTTTGCAATTATTTATATGCGCGTTCTTCTTGATGGATGCTGTGGTCATGGTGAGGGATTGGTGGCAGTTGGTATAAATGCTGCTGGGGCCCGGGTATGGTTCTTTGCGGCGGTGGTCAGTGTGGTGGCAGTCGGCGTTGGTGGCCAGTGGTGGGCTGAAGATCAGTCGGCGTTGGTGGTTGCAATTCTGTTGGGGGCAGTGGCCGTGGGTTTTGGGCTTGGTGGCGGCCGGTGGTCGTCGGTTGTGGGTATTGGTTGCTGCGGTGGTGATCTAGGTGGCGGAGAAGTGGGTCTCGCCAGAGGGTGTTAGCGTCAGCGACCCTTGGACATATTGGACTGTGGTTGGTGGTTGTGGGTGTTCTTGGGTTGGCGATAAGGGTGGTTTGTGGGAACGTGTAGTGGCCGACAGTGGTGGGTCGTTGTGATGGGCAGAGTGGCGGCTGCAGGGGTGTTGACAGCTGTGTTGGCGCCGGTGAAGCCCCGACGGGTGATCCCGACGTGAATTGCCATGAGGGTGTCGCTGCCATGTTTTTGTTTGTCGTACAGTATGCAATGTTTATTGGTTGTACTATATGCAATGTTGGTTAACAATATTCAAACTCTTCATTCAGTATGCAATGTTTATTGGTTGTACTGTAAGTAATGTCAGTTAATAATATTCAAACTCTCCACTTTATTAGTTCAATCTTATGGATGTCGGTTGTTTCTCAAATTTATTCTTTATTGTTGCAGCTTATAATTTATAATTATAAACTATAAAACTTTAATTGTTAAGATCTCTACACTACTTTATGGTAACCAATGTCCAAAAGTAACGTAAACATTTTTATATTGCTTATTACACCTATGAAACTTTAATTGTTAAATTAACTAAAGTAAGTTACTTTTTCTATATCAACGTGATAATAGGCCACAATCATACCCAAATCGACATAATTGTCACCTTAATCCCCCATAAAGTGTGAGATAATATAATTTATAATTTACCATCAATGTCCAAAAGTAACGTTACATTTCTATACTACTTATTACACCTATAAAACTTTAATTGCTAAATTAACTAAAATAAGTTACTTTTTCTATATCAACGTATTATTAGGCCACAATCATACGTAAATCGTCATAATTGTCACCTTAATCCTGCATAAAGTGTGAGATAATAAATACTACATCTTTTCATTTTGTGCTTCTTAAGATAGATTTAACAACCATTTACAAGCTTGATATGATTTTTAGATATATTTAACAACCATTTGAAAGCTAGATACAATGAACGAGTCGCGCATACAATGAACGAGTTGCACATGCATCACGTGTGCACGGTAGCTTGTAATATATAAAAACCAAAGATGCTCTTAAATAACCAATAACGGCATATGACCATCAAAACAAGGGAGACGGCTGGTGACTGACGTAGGTCAGCACAGTTTCAATTCTTGAAATGAGTCCACACCTAAAGAGCCTCTAAATTGACACGCAAAACAAGTCAGCAACCACCTTGTGAGTCTGTGAAGTAAGGAATGGCCTCCAATTCAATTCTTAATATTAAGAGTGATATTTGGTGAAATGATGAACAATGTTTCTAATATGAGGACGGTGGTTAACAAAAGAGGTGGCAGAGTTCTTTTGACAAACAGAAGCATTGTGTAGAATCTAAGAGGCAGAAGGAAGTAGACCCATGTTTGACATTCAAAGCTGGGTGGTTTTTAAGATTCCAACCATTATTCACATGAAGAACGAAGAATGGACAAAAAAGCAACGCAAAAGAGGACTACTTCTTCTGATTAACCAAAAACAAACCTAAAACAAAACTCTCAGACTGGCACAAAAATCGAAGCAAAGCTTACACGGCAAACCAGAATTTTCCTGTTTCATTTTAAATGAGAAAGAGGACATCATCAACGGAAATGCTCCATTTAAGGGCTTAAGCCAAAGGAATTCAACGAGAAAATATTCTATTTAACTCCAACATTAATTATGATTAATCAAAATAAAAGAAATAAACCGTTACGAACATCAGATTGACGTTCCAACGCTGATCAGATTTAAAAAAAAAAGTAAACTCGTACCTCTAATTGCATAATTATACCTAAAACTTTAAGCTTCTCAATCCAATTTCATTGAAAGCCCTAAAATTAAATAAATTCAAAAGTTTCAATAAAGGGTTTTAACAATAGCAAAACCCATAAGGTTCTTACTACAAGTCTCAATTCCATAATCGAAAATAAGTTAAGTTATTACCTCAAAGTAATGAGGAAAATTTTAAGAGATCTCTACTAGAGATCCTTTGGAGGCTCCTTAGAAGTTTGTTGTGCCCTTAGGACAATTCAATACATTATACATAAAGTATTAAAAACCTGAAATGAATATATTTATAATCCTAAAGCTACCATAATTGTAAAATACCCATTAAATTCTCTAACTTTTTAAATAGGTCAATCAAAAGTTCAAATTTAAATCGGATCATCTAATTCGGAAAGTATAACCCACTTTTCAAAAAAGTAAAATTCTAAACTGTTTCTTAGGCTCAAACTCTAAGAGTCAAATTTACAAAAAATGTTCCTAATGACAAAAGTTACAAATTTTCTTTTCTTATATCGAATTTAACAGATTTAAATATTAAGGGTCTAACATCCTTCCCCCCCCCCCCCAAACAAAACAATAATAATTTCGTCCTCGGAATTAAAATGTACCTAAGGTGTCAAAAAGATGCGGGTAAGCACGTCCCGTAGATTCTCAGTCTCCGAAGTGTCCTCCTCGATTTCGTTCCCAGTGTCATCCTCAATTTCGTGGTTCTGCTATTAAACATTTACTAAGCTTGTCCTTCTTACCGAAATGCAAAGGGAAAATTCTTAAAATTACGTGATCACCTACCTCAAACTTTCGCGATGGCGTGAGATGTTGATGCTAATGAAAGTGGGTTCGCAGTCGATGTGGAGATGCCACAAAGAATACAGACCGAGTCAGATGCCAAGTGCGCTGATGTGGTACATAGCAAGGGTGGAGCAAGAGCAGAGACCAAGGGTTTCTCAGACAGAGCCTGAGGGTGGCAGTGCTGTGAGGGTGATAGTGCAAGGTGAATACATGACGGCAGTCACAGTCCGATACTTAGGTCTAGAGTTAGGGTCTTGTATGTTTCTCTCTCTAGGATTCTAGAGTGAGAAAGTGAAAAGTCTAAAAGTGTTCAAAGAACCTCCTTGATCTAGCCACCAATCCAAGCCCTGTAGAGTTCCAAATGAATTCTCAAGACCTCTATTTATAGAGATTGAGATGAAGATGTCATTAACCGATGGCGCTCCCCGGGAGTGACACGTCACCGGGAGGTCCACGGGTGCCGGTGCTCCACGGACTGTCAGATCGCATATTCACCCGGCCTGCTCCTCACAACGTCGCTCTGTCTGGAAAGACTGGCTCCCACATCGTCGGTGTGGCCAGAGAACCCCCTTGATATAGCCACCAATCCAAGCCCTGTAGAGTTCCAAATGAATTCTCAAGACCTCTATTTATAGAGATTGAGATGAAGATGTCATTAACCGATGGCGCTCCCCGGGAGTGACACGTCACCGGGAGGTCCACGGGTGCCGGTGCTCCACGGACTGTCAGATCGCATATTCACCCGGCCTGCTCCTCACAACGTCGCTCTGTCTGGAAAGACTGGCTCCCACATCGTCGGTGTGGCCAGAGAACCCCCTTGATATAGCCACCAATCCAAGCCCTGTAGAGTCCCACAGGCCTGGCAGTGGTGGGGAAGACCCGACGCCCAACTGTCAGGCGAACTAGGCGCGATGCCCTCCGAAAACCTGCTCCCGTCTCGGAGTGACTCAGGGAAAAAACACAAGCCCCCAGTGCTGGAGCACATAGGCCAGTCACACAGGCACCATGGAAGAGATAGTGTCTTGGAGGAGTAGCCTATTCCGCCGGTGAGTCCTTGTGCCGGAGCGCTCGGAGTGGGTCAAGGTAGCATCCCGAAGGAGCCGTCTACTCGACGGTCCGAGGTAGCATCTCGAAGGAGCCATTTACCTGGCAGAAGGGGAGTTGAAAAGCTCCATAGAGGATATAGTGTCTTACAGAGCGAGCATATCCCGCGGGTGAGTCCTTGTACCGGAGCACTCAGAGGCCGTTGAGGTAGCATTCCAGAGGAGCCGTCTACCTGACGGGCTGAGGTAGCATCCCGGAGGAACCATCTACCTAGCGAAAGGGGAGTTGAAAAGCACCCTGGCAGAGATAGTGTCCCGGAGAAGTCTCCTATCCCCGGGGGTGAGTCCTTGTGCCGGAGTACTGGAGCGCGCCAAGGTAGCATCACAGAGGAGCTGTCTACTTGGCAGAAGGGGAGTTGAACCTGGCGAAGATAGTGTCCCGGAGGAGCCGACTACCTGACGGGCTGAGGTAGCATCCCGAAGGAGCAGTCTACCTGGCGAAAGAGGAGTTAAAAAGCTCCCTAGCAGAGAGAATGTCCCGGAGGAGTCGCCTATCCTTGCAGGAAGAGCACACTTCGGAGAGTGGGTCAAAGCATGTTCCACGTCCATGGAGGGGACGCATAGTGTGGTGTCGCGGGACAATAGTTGGTGTCGGGGCACATGTCATGGAGATGGCAGGCGCGGTGAAGTGTGTATGGTGCCCGAGGGCACGACATTGTGACAGAGAGCTCAGGGGCACGGCTGTATCAGCAGTGCGGTACATGGGCGCGGCAGAGTGTGTATGGTGCTGGGGGCATGGTAGTGTGACAGAGAGCCAGGGGGAGCGGCTGTATCAGCGGCGTGGCTCATGGACGCTGCAGAGTGAGTGAGGTACCGGGGGCACGATAGTGTGACAGAAAGCCTGGGGGCACGGCTGTATCAGCGATGCTGCGCATGGACCCGGCAGAGTGTTAGAGTGTGGCCCCCCGACACTAGCGATGGAGGTCGAGGAGACGACGTCTGGGTGACGGACGATGAGCATCGTGGAGTTGGCACACCGGCACAGGTGACAAGGGTCACGGAGACGGCGCGCGAGCGCGGGCGATGGGGGTCACAGAGTGACGTCCGGGCGACGGGGTCGCAGAGTGATGTCTGGGCGACGGGGTCACGGAGTGACGCCTGGACAACGGATGACGAGGGTTGCGGACGATGTATGGTCTCTTGAAGAGAAGTGATGATGTTTAGTAGGGAGGCCAAAGGCCAACCCTTGGGGAAAGGCCAATGGCCAACCCCAAGGGGAGGCCGAGGCCGACCGCAAGGGGAGGGCCAAGGCCAACTTCCTTGGACAAGTGCCATGGTGCGCCGATGGGCGACGTGCGATAGTCGAAGCGTGATGAGGCGTCGCGCAAGAATGAGTTTCTTAGTGACGAAGTTACGTAGAAAAAGTGAGAAGTGCGCTTGACTTGAGTATGCATGTGTTTGACTAGTTAGAAGCGTTGAATATTGACTGTTACTTTTGCGGACGTGTCGTGCAAAATGAGACCACAATGGGCCTTTTGGGTGCGACTAGATGTTCATGAATCAAGTTAACTTATGAACACTTAGCACACAGTTATGGACCGTCCAATACCGTACCTTTCAACATTTGCGCAAAGAGTCTAAATAAAAAAAGAAACAACGGGATTGAATCAAGAGTACCTTCGTAAATCTGCCATCCCAATCACAAAACAGGATTATGATATCTGGCTAAGAATTCAAACTAAGATGACGATAGTATCCAAATATAAGTCAAATGTCCCCTTGAAGTAAATTCAATATAACTGTGTATCCTGTAAACATAGAAAGGCACAATCGAATTCCGTACTCAAAACCCACAAAATAACCTCGAGAGTAATAAAAACTAACGCATCTTATGCTTGGTTTACAAGTCCTCATAGTGTTACATGCCCAATTAAGTTTTGTATGCCTACACTGCGGCACACTCATAACAGCTTACAGTCCAAGTAGTACCAGCTTGGTCATAAGCGAGTCGATAATTAGGTACCAGGAGATCCTCCATTAGTCAAAAATCTAATGGTTCTGATCACATTATAGTGAATTCTGCAAGGTTCAAGCTCTTGCAACCACAAATTTCTTGTAATAGAAATATGTTCCATCTTGATTTTTTTTTTGTTTTTTTGGGCAGGTTATTTCCTTGCCACTTAAAACTCTACCAAACACTACTCAAGCACCAAATCCAAAACTTTGCATAATTCCTTATACCAACCAAATTCGAATCGATAGTCTCTGTTGAATACTAAATTATCAAACTGGATTTATAACACCTATTGTTAGATGTATTAGGTTACAAGGAACTTTCCCGTTCAATAATTTTTGACAACTATCACATCACTGGGAGGGGGAAAGAAACTACAACTTTTGTATAAGCCCACCATGGATCCGACTAGCCCTTAGAGCTAGACTCGTCTGATAGCTCTACATTACCATGCCAGAAAAAATCAGCATACTATAAACTCAGATCAAATTCAAAAAGTAGATTGATTATAAATATTAACGGGCGATATTAATTCTCGTAGAAGATCAAACTTGCTCCT